>DF364116.1:0-34176 GCA_000787875.1 Solanum virginianum | reverse complement strand
AAATTTGAACTTTCTGGTGTGATAAAGTGGTATGGCGCAAACATAAAGGTCGCCATCGTTCCTGTCCGATATGCATCCATTTGATATTTTTGAAAAATCCAAAGGGAAATGGTTTATTTGATATTGCATATAAGTTTGACTTCTTATATTCCTATCGGCCTATTACTCTCAGTTATATTTGTGCTATCTGCTTTACATATTCAGTACATCTTTTGTACTGACCCCCTTTCTTTGGGGGCTGCATTTCATGCCCGCAAGTTCAGACGTACAGGGTAGCGGATCTCTAGCTTAGGACCTCCGTTTGCTATTGAAGAGCTCCTCAGACAAGAACGATAGCGCTCGCAGGTTTAGACGTACAGGGTAGCGAGTCTCCAGCTTAGGATCTCCGTTTGCTGTTGAAGAGCTCCCTTGCCTCGGAGCTACTTTTGGTATATTGGCTACTTTGTTACTTTGTACTATGTTCATTTTGGGTACGACGGGGCCCTGTCCTGTCTTGTTTGTCGGTTTGTCTGTATAGAGGTCTGTGAACTCCTGTGAGTATGGGTTACGTAGTCAGTTTGTATAATATATTCGTATGCTGAGTTTGGGAATCATGTCAGTCGGATTGGATATTACGTTTGCTTGCTGTGTTTGTTGGGGTGGTTTAACCGCAGCGGTGACCTTGTCGGCCCGCATATATTTGGATATGTTTGTAAATTTGTCTATTCTGTCTATTAGAGCTTTCTGATTTCAGGTGGCTAGTCCATAAAATAGAGGAAACTCTATCAAAATTTCTGTAAATGAATAGTGATTTTATTCTGAGTTTGGTTTGATAATGTTGTTCGGGTGCCCCAATCGGGTGCCAGTCACGGTCCATAGGTTGGTTCGTGACATCCTAGACATAACCGAAACTCAAAGACTATTTCTAGTCCCCAAGCGAACCACTTGGCCTCATTACATTCATTCATTTAAGCATTCTACCATCAGCGGAAGACATAAAGGGATAAATGGGCACATCGTCATCAGTTCTCAAAGAAATGTTATAAAAAGAGGCTAGTAGGAAGGACTAGCTCACGCGGAAGATATAATGAATGTAAGTGGACTCGTCTATCAGTTCTCAAAATAGTGTGATAATAATAATAAGGCTAGCAGAAAGAACTAGCTCACAATATGAACAATCAACATTCGACTTAATCTATGAAGCCTCTATCACTATCAGGTGGTGCCAATGACAGACCCATGGCTACCTCAGTCAAAATAAAGCTACTAAGTACCTAACTCAATGGAAAGATGAAATAAGTATAAGGAATCCTCCGAAGTAAGGGAGGCTCACCAATTAGCTGAATGTCTCAAATCCTCAACAATGCACTTGTTGACGATCTCCAAATCATGTATCTACATCATGAGATGATGCAGTCCTAGAGGGGGACGTTAGTACGTGAAATGTACTGATATTTAAAATAGTTGAGTAAAATTGAAAACCATTGTGGCATCCGCCCCGTACCTTGCCGAGGTAGAAGGCGTATATCCTTGGATACAGAATAGAAATAATATTATGTCCTCTTTTGGGACTGAGGAAAACATCCATTGCTCAAGGTCAATCCTCACCTATGCCGGCCACGTAGTTATGAGTGCGGGTGGGACTCACTCGTACCCATTTCGGTACTCGATACTTCTCTCACAGACTCAACTTGCCCATAAATGTTAACATCCATCCCTTGTCATCATTTAGTCTCCTTCGGACTAAGACATTAATTCATCATTCATTCATTAACTCAAGGAGTTGGGAATATTTCTTTAAGATTAAATTCAACCTCTATGGAGTTCTCAATTCATTATCATCAAACCCTCAATTCTCTCAATTAAGGACTTAGGAACTATCATTAGGGAACAATTGAACAGATAAATCGTTAGAGTTTATTTATGGAGACTCAAGGGACTATCAAGTTCTATTAATTTCTCATCATTCTTACATTCACAATCACAATCTGTATCAACATTCTCAATCAAGGCTCTAGAATCAATCCCTTCATTCATGCAATCTTTAATAAAATAATAAGTAGGGTTTATGCAATATCTCATGAAAATATTCTATTCAAGAAAACAAATTTATGATGATCATTCACGTATATAAAAATATATATAATAAACATAATTTCTCAAGAACATAATCAAGAATCATGTATGTAGACTTAAAAACTTTCAACTCACTTCTTAGACCACCTATGGGACACATGGGAGGACAGTCCCATGCTCAAGAATTATGCATGTAGATTCAAGAACCTTCAACTCACTTCTAAGACCATCTATGAGACACATAGGAGAACAATCACATGCTTTTAGTTTAGCCTTACATACCTGGGATTGAAGAATCCTCAACTTTCTTCACGAATTTGGCCCTGGGCTCGAAACCCTTCTCTCTTCTTCTTCTCCTTCTCTCAGAACATAGTTTAAACTTAGGAATAAATGGGATTTTAAAATCCTTTTGTACGTATCTAGGCTTAAATACTCATTTTGGGACTTAAGAATATATTTGGAGGGACAAAAATGTCTTTCCCGAAGTTAAAAGAAAAAAAAGTCAGATTTTGTACATTGGTGCATGTTGCGCACCAGTTCATTTGTGGAATTATTTTGCAAATCCATTTCGTCAAAAAATTGAAAAATAAAACTAAGTGTGGTTCCGCGTCCTAGGTGCGTCTCGCCCTGGGCGCAGAAACCTCACTGTTTTAGGCCACTTTGGAAAATATTTTTTTGACCCGGTTGCTTAAACAATTGGGTTGAGACCTTTTTCTGACTCGATTTTCTGCACTGATCGCAAATCCGGTCTTGGATTTCCCATCGGAGCTTTGAAAGATGCATTGTGCACATGATACATTTTAGGGGCGTTTCGATACCTTTTTTATGGGGTGTTACGTCATCTCCCCCTTGGGATCATTCATCCTCGAATGGTGAGCAAAAGTAGAAATGGGCACAAGTAGACTCAAAACGCATCTTACTCCTTACTTGGAAACTCTTGAACTCTGATCTATCCATCACTTTCTATATCTCTATCTTAGACTCAGGAATGGAATTGAATTAGTACCTCAATCCAAGGGAAGGGACTTCAATAGCGTTACGGATAGGAATATTACCTTCATCATCATCGTCATGTGGCATAAATAGGCTCAAAACTCCCCTCAACATTCACATCTATTAATTGATCTCTCGACTCTATCTCAGTCGACAGTCAACTTTACTCGGACTCCAAGATTGGCAAGCGGCTCAAGAAAGGAAAATCGATTTAGTTAGAGGTAAGGGACTTCCCTCCAAAATTCTTATCATTAGGCATAAATAACAATCAAGGCTCATTTCAATGCTCCATTAATCAATCTGGATAGTCACAAGTCACTCTGGATAGACAATCAATTAGGATCAAGAGTAGACATACTCTTTTAGAAGTATCACCATCAAGCACGAATGGAATGATGAACCCAATCAATTCGATTCACTTAAAACACTTCGATAATCAATCCTTCGAACTCAAGAAGAAATCCATCAACTTTAATGGAGAATGGGACCATCTATACATAAAACTCTATGTTCAATTCTCAAGCTTAGCACCTTGTCTCAATTAAGCTCCCTTTCATGACATTCTACTCCCTCCACTTAAGCCTATAACTCTTACTCAAATTCCCATCTAACCACCTTCACCTCTTCCATTCAAGCCTACTTCGAAGCCTACTTCTAAGCCTCAAAGCGTGATTCCCAAGATAATCATACTCATACAAAGCAAATTCTCAATACTCAACTCTAAACTTCCACAGGGGCTTTCATTAAAAGATCACTAGTCCTCTTCACTACCTCACTACTCTTCTGCAAACCCTTATCATGAAGTCTTCACTAGTCTATCACCAATATTTGCATAACAATGACCTCCAATTCAAGCCTATCACTCCAACCACTTCAGCTATATCTTAGAATTTTCAAGATTACTTAACACTTCTACCTCCATCATTCAATGAGTTCTCACTCAAAGTCACACCAACATACTTTTACCTATCTACTGTTCATCATAAGGTTTTACCTCTCTCCTCTTTCCTATCTCTATCCCTTCATGATACAAGTTTAACACTAATAGCATAATATAGATACACTTTCTCCTCCTCATCTACACTCATCCTCAATCTACTACTCTCAACATCACAATTTGAACTTGGAGGAACTCATTACTTCCCCCTTTTTGCAAAACCTCAAACTACTATCTCTCCATGTCAAAGAGCAAGATCATACCTCTGAAACTTGATACTCTATGTCCTACCATTAACAATGTCATAACAAGTGGAAGGTCAGTGCATGCATAATATGGCATCAAAATCAAGAACTCTCACCCTCTTTCACCAACCTTCACCCCTCTACTATCATCAATACTTCTATCAAGGCTGAAAAGCTGGATTACTCAAAGAGCTTAGAACAAAAGATTATTAGCACAATTATAATCTTTCTCATCTGTCAAGACTCATTCTGAGTTCACAGAACTATACATAGTGAAAAACTCAAGTCACATCTCCTTCAACATAGGACTGGAAAATCTTGGATTCATCGGGGATAGATTAAGATTAGTAAATAAATTCATCACTTCTCATCCTCAAAACTTAGCATAATCGGGAAACAAGATGATATTCATAGGACTAGGCCATAGGTACGACAATCATACCTCATCTGAAGTATTAGGACTGTATGAGATAGAAAAGAATTGATATCTCATCTTGATCAGCCTATCATAATCCAAAAACTCAATATCTACTTCGATTTCCCACATCATCATCTCTCCATTAGCTCTCAAGGTCCTATCTTTAAATTTTGTGAATCAATTTCCTCTACTAGGCTATATGTATATACCTCCACACGATCAAGGGATCATTACCCACAAGACTATGCATCTTAAGCCCTTCTGTTATTCTATAGTCACATACATATAACTAGCTACTCAGACTCCTTTCAACAATATCACACTTAGCTTCCTCATGTCTTTATGGAACTCTCTCTCTCTCTCTCTCTCTCTATTTGCTGCTCTTAATGGTGTACATAGTCACTTTCCACAATTATTACAATCTAACATCTTTCTTTGCCTGCTAATGCTCAACTTCTGTACTCTCATAAACTCATCATTTGTATAAGACTCAGACTATTAAGGAAACTCCTCATCACCTTACAATTTAGCATCTTCATACACTATGACAAGTCCCTTAGAGAAAATCTCCAACTAAGACTATCACTCTCATGATACCATCTCCGCTTTCATACTACTCCTCAAACTTAAGCTCAGGGTCTATTACTAACATATGTATCTATTATCCACCTCGATACTGCTAACTTGCAAGTACTAGATAATAATGTAGGGAACAAGACCTTACCAAAATCTCATAGCGAGAAATCAATCATCACATCCCTCTTCATAACTCATTTACCACTCACCCCTTCAGCATACCTCCTTATCTAGCTAAACTTATAGCTCCATGAATCTCATGAACTCTCATACACAATCATAAGCCTAATTTAGACCTATCACACTAAAGGAACTCTTTCCCTCTATTCAAGATCTACACTTCACCCTCAATAGTATGAATACTACAATACATCAATATGTAATTCCTTCTAGTTTGAATATTCTCTATCACATTCTGATACTAACTCTCTCTCTCTCACTCTCTCTCTTTCTCTCTCTTTATACCTTATCTCATCATGGAAATCATAGGGTACTTTCAACTTTTTCATCACGCTTATGGCTATCGACTCCTTCCTTCACTAGTTACCTAATAGATATATATCTCTAACTATAAGCCTTAATCAGTTATCACTCTTGCTATCTCATCCCTTTCCTTCTATTATCATCCTTCTAACTCTGGAATGATTAAATTCTACTCAGGGTTTATAAGACCTCACATCTCACTCTTAGGTGTTAGCATTAGACTCTTTAGAGACATAAGTTTCTCTCTCATGAGTAACATCGGGAGCATGTTTTGAATAATAGGGTCTGGGTACATCTAGTGCTAACTCAAATGCACAATTCATATGAGTAATGGTGTGCTCCTTCTAGTCAATTAACTTAGCACACTAGTTGGCTTCTCTCAAGCACACTGCAGTCTCTCTACCATTTGAATTACTTAATCTGGGATCTCATTGGTAAGAGTTTGAATATTACCATCTCTATCACCTAGTGAATGAGGCATATTCAAAAGGTTTAGAGTAGTGCACAAATCAGAAGAGAGATTTCGTAGAGTTTAACTCTATCACACGAATTTGGAATAAGAAAGAAGTGAGACAATTTCTAATATCCTATAACCTCCTGCTTATGAAGTGTGGTCAACAACACACACATAAATAAGACTCTACTAGACATGACTTCATAGACTCCCCAGGACACTTAAACTCGTGCTATGAAACCAAGTTTGTCATGCCCCGAAAGGGTACCCTAGACGTAATCGGCACTCAGAGACTATTTCTAATCCCCAAATGAACCACTTGACCTCATCACAATCATTCATTTAAGCATTCTACCATCAGTGGAAGACATAAAGAAAAAAATAGGCACATCATCATCAGTTCTCAAAGAAATATTATAAAAAGAGGCTAGTAGGAAGAATTAGCTCACAATATTATATCAACATTCGACTCTAGTCTATGAAGCCTCTATCACTATCAGGTGGTGCCAATGATAGACCTATGGATACCTCAATCAAAATAAAGTTACTAAGTACCTAACTCAATGGCAAGATGAAATAAGTATAAGGAATCTTCCGAAGTAAGGGAGGCTCACCAATCAGCTGAACGTCTTAAATCCTCAATGATGTGCCTGTGACAATCTTCAAATCATGTATCTGCATTATGAAATGATGCAGTCCCAGAGGGGGACGTCAGTATGTGGAATGTACTGATATTTATTATAGATGAGTAAAATTGAAAACAGGTAGAATATTATGAAAATAACAATCAACTCAATATAGAAATCAGTCAACATGCCAAATGTCTATCTAAAGAAAAAATAGAGAATAGACAAATGACCCATCACATCCATCACCCTATACCGTTACATTAACATCAGAGTACTATCAAGAGGGAATCGTATATGGAAGTTTCTCAGACCTACACCCATCACCTATGAGCCAGTGATGGTACAACAAAGTGATGTCGTTGCGGCATTCGCCCTGTACCTTGCTAAGGTAGAAGGCGTACATCCTTGGATCTAGAATAGAAATAATATTAAGTCCTCTTTTGGGACTGAGGAAAACATCCGTTGCTCACGGTCAATCCTCACCTATGCAAGCCACATAGTTATGGGTGCGAGTGGAACTCACTCTTACCTATTTCGGTACTCAATACTTCTCCCGTAGACTCAACTTGCCCATAAATATTAACATCCATCCCTTGTCATCATTTAGTCTCCTTCGAACTAAGACATTAATTCATCATTCATTCATTGACTCGAGGAGTTAGAAATATTTCTTTTAGATTATGTTCAACCTCTATGGGGTTCTCAATTCATTATCATCAACCCTCAATTCATTCAATTCAGGACTTAGGAACTATCATTAAGGAACAATTGAACAGACAAATCATTAGTGTTTATTTATGGAGACTCAAGGGACTATCAAGTTCTATTAATTTTTCATCATTCTCACATTCACAATCACAATCTCTATCAACATTCTCATTCAAGGCTGTAGACTCAATCCCTTCATTCTTGCAATCTTTAATAAAAAAATAAGTAGGGTTTATGTAATATATCATGAAAATATTCTATTCAAGAAAACAAGTTTATGATGATCATCCATGTATATAAAAAATACATATAGTAAATATAACTTCTCAAGAACATAATCAAGAATCATGCATGTAGACTCAAGAACCTTCAACTCACTTCTAAGAGCACTTATGGGACACATGGGAGAACAGTCCCATACTTTTAGTTTAGCTTTATATATAAGGGATTGAAGAATCCTCAACTTTCTTCACGAATTTGACCATAGGCTCGAAACCCTCCTCTCTTCTTCTTTTCCTTCTCTTAGAACGTAGTTTAGACTTAGGAATAAATGGGGTTTTAAAACCCTTTCGTACGTATTTAGGCTTAAATACTCATTTTGGGACTAAAGAATATATTAGGAAGGAAAAAATGCCCCTTCCCGAAGTTAACAGAAAAAAGTCAGATTTTGCACACTGGTGCCCATCGCGCACCAGTTCATTTGGTGGAATTTTGTTTGCAAATCATTTCCATCGAAAAATTGAAAAACAAACCTAGGTGTGGTTCCGTGTCCCAGGTGCGTCGCGCCCTGGGCGCGAAAACCTCACTATTTTGGGCCACTTTGGAAAATTATTTTTCGATCCAGTTGCTCAAAAAAATGGGTCAAGACCATTTTTTGACTCCATTTTCTGTGCTGATATTATGTGTAATTTCATAATTCGACCCAGTTTGTTTTAAATTGGATTGAGATCATTTTCTGACTCAATTTTCTGTGCTGATCGCAAATTCGATCTCGAATTTGCCATCGAAGCTTTGGAAGATACACTATGCGCATGATAAATTTTAGGGGCATTTTGATACATCTTTTTACGACGTGTTACATGAGGATATTTCGAGGTTCTAACTATTATGAGTTCATTTTTTCAAATGGAGGATTCTTTTTTTTATTTTTTTATTTTTGTATTATATCACATGTGTATATATTGTTATTTGTATGTCTATATTTAATCATTATTTGCTTACTTATATGTACATTATCATTGTATTCATGGCATGTCTCGATATTTTTTCTTGTATATTTGTTATTTATTTGTATATTGTATTTGTTATTTATTTGTATATTGTATTTGTTATTTATTTATTGTTTATTTCATTTTTATCATTTCGTGCATAGTATACCTTCCGCCAATTGACCATTTTTTATTTTTTACTTAAATGACGGTTATGCAGGTCGTAACTGTTGAATCCAAATTGTTTATTAGGGTACCCTGACGAAGTGAGTTGACCTTGAGGGATCAACGATCGTTATCTTCCCCAACCCGAGTAGTCCGTTTGGGTCACCAATTCAATTTAAATAAAAGTCCACTCTTAGTAAATGTAGGCTAGAGCAGATTTATTTAGGTGCATTTGCCTAGGTTGGCCCGATATTTATGATGTGAATCCATTAGAACACCGCCTTGCATCTAATTGAAAAAATGTGTATGTCGGGTTATTTGTACCATTACCCTTTGGGTTTGGGATTTTTATTATTATTATTTGTAGCTTAGTTCATTTTGTTGTAAACAAATAGTTTAGAGTTGTACCCTTGTATGGAAATTATTTTTGTTTGTATATCCTTTTCTCTCATTTTGTTTTTTCATTTAGTCTATTCTTATAATTTGTATAATGTATTTTTTTGGGTGTGTGTGTGTGTGTGTAATAGGACATACAAACGACACACATTTTTTAATACGTAGGTTTATTATGACACATTATACTTATTCATTTGTGTAAATATTACATAATTTCTTCCATTTATATTTATTGGATCTTGTACAAATACATATATTTTGGTTGAATTATAATTTTTGTGAGTTATAATTTGCTTGAACTACGTTTGACCTGATTCTCAATTTTAGGAGATACATAGACAACCCTTTATGGGTTCGGCGCTCATTTTTCAATTTTTTTTGAAAAAATAGAATCATATGGTGTACATATTTTCTACTTATCTTCACGAACTACACGTACCTGATTCTCATCTCTTTGAGATACATAGGCAACCTTTCTTGGGTTCGGTATTCATTTCTTCAAAATGTAAGAATAAAAAATTGTGTACATATTTTTAAAATTCATATTTTCAACTCAATTGAGACCATTACAGTTAGAAACGTGTAAATATTTGACAGGATGATGAAAAAAATAATTTTTGTGGTAAACGATAGATTCTTTTGGTACCTCTCATTATATTTTTATGATGCTTGAAAACTCTCTTGCATGCATTCAAGATAAGAATAAAACCAGCCTCATTTTTCAAGTGCATTGTGTGGTGAATTTTAGATAAAAATTTCATTGCATTGCACTGTTGATCTAACACTTAGCCTGAATGTTTGTTGAGGCAAAATCCTAAGTAATTTTTGGTTTGAGAAAGGATCGTAGGCCTTTTTTGACCCGTTTGTAACTTTTAAAGCCTATCAAATGACATTAATGCATAGTTTTTCCCACTTTGAGCCTGAAGATTTTTATTTGGACAACCACATCTTATCCATTACCCTTCTAAGTGCTTACATGCACTATCCTTCTCTTGGCCCAACCTTCTTGAGCGTACCAAAATGTGCAAATGGCGAGAAAAGATTTAAATTTGAAATTCTTACACGCAAAAGATGTAAAGTCTTAAAGTTAAGGAAGCAAAGACGATTTCTAGAGATAGAAAAAGAAAATAAAAAAAAGAATAAAAAAAGAAAAAGAAAAGAAAAAAAGCCAGAAGAAATATGGCAAGGCAAAAATACCCCTACAAAGTCAAAGAAAGGCAAGAAAAAATTGCTCTAACAAAAAGAAAAATGGGGGTAAAATAAAATAGTTTCTCAACGAGTAAAGTCTCAAGTCTCTATGAAGTTGAAACAATAAGGAAGAGACAACAAAAGGATCAAGCGTCAATTTTGTATCAATTGTTAAAAGTATAAATTTGATGTTCAAGAAGGGATTAAGTCACTATTATCCCAAATAAACATCCTACCCAACCCTTAAGCCTGCATTACAAGCTAATAATAAGTCCTACATGATCTCATTCCAAACATTCTCACATTAGTGGAGACTTACATGACGTCTAAGCATATGGTATCACAATTGCATACATTAAATATCCTTCTAAGTGTGAGCGTATTTTGCACAATGTCCTTAAATCAAATATTCCATGCATATGTGAGATAGGACTTTCTTTGTTGTGAGGAAACTTGACACGTAAGGATTGGTATAACTCAATTTTTTATTTGAAGTAAGATCAAAAAAATCATGTTGATACTTAAGTATGTTTGAGGTACCACTTGAATCTGTAGGAATTACTTCGAATTCAATTTCAGTTGAAAAAAAGGGGAAGAAATGAAATGAATTTTATGCATTTCTAACTATTGGTATCAATTGTGGTCAGGATTTGACTATTATTTCACATTATTTATTTTTTGAAAAGAATGGGGCAAGGATCATTTTTTTTAAAATAATACCTTTCAAAGAGATTTTATATTTCTTTTCATCTTTCATTTTTGATATCCTATAATTGTGAGTTGTTTATCTTACTTCATTGAATCATTCTTGAAGAAAAAATAGAAAGAGTTTTTTTATGTATTCCTAATTGCCGGTATCATTCTTAGCAAGATTTGACTATTTTCTTTACATTCTTTAGTTTTGAAAAAAAAGAGAAAAAGAAAAAAAGAAGAAAAAAGAAAAAACAAAAGCAAGTATCGTTTGGGTTCGATCATGCACCTGATGGGATTTTCATTCCTCTTTCCAAAAAATCTAGAATGAAATCTTGGAAAAATGGCAAAATGCACAAGAACGATGTCATTCCGAGCAAGTCAAGGTTGGAGATCATGACAGTAGATGCAACTGTGATAGAATTTTTGAGCGAAAATCTCAAAAATTCTATAATAATGTGAGATTCTTCCATCAACAATCCGAGATCTCCCAAAATCAAACTGGGACAGAAATTTTGAGGAAAATATCAAATATTCTATCAAGTACTATCAGAAATTTGAGGGTCATCTTCAAATGTTTTCCACCATAGCTAGAAGTTCAAAACTGACTTCAAAATTTGCAGCAACGCTGAAAGGAAGCATTGTCGTCCTACCAATGAAAGGACATTGTTTTTATTTTGCGTTGCTAGAGACAGTAGTACTCATTCATATTTTATCCATTCATTTTTCATTGTCATTTACATTTATTTTTATATGACACTATCAGAAGTAGTAGTGTCACTTGCATTCATTTTTACATTGCACTATCAGAGGTGGTGGTGTCATTTGCAATCATTTTATATTACACAATCGGAGGTGGTAGTATCATTTGCATTCATTTTTACATCGCACTATCGAACATGGTAGCGTCACTTGCATTCATTTTTACATTGCACTATCGGAGGTGGTAGTGTCATTTGCATTCATTTTACATTGCACTATCAGTGGTGGTAGTGTCACTTGCATTTGCTTTTATATTGCACTATCGGAGGTGATAGTATCATTTGAATTAATTTTTATATTGCACTATTAGAGGTGGTAGTGTCATTTGCATTTCATTTTACATCGCAATATCAGAGGTGGTAGTGTCATTTGCATTCATTTTACATTGCACTATTGGAGGTGATAGTGTCACTTGCATTCATTTTTACATTGCATTATTCAAGGTGATAATGTCATTTGTATTCATTTTTACATTGCACTACTGGAGGTGGTAGTGTCATTTGCATTATATTTATATATCGCACTATCGGAGGTGGTAGTGTCATTTGCATTACATTTTACATCACACTATTAGAGGTGGTAGTATCATTTGCATTTATTTTTACATTGCACTATTGGAGGTGGTAGTGTCATTTGCATCCATTTTACATTGTAATATTGAAGGTGATAGTATCATTTGCATTTAATTTTACATTGCATTATCGAAGAAGGTAGTGTCATTTGCATTCATTTTACATCACACTATCGGAGGTGGTAGTGTTTCTTCATTCATATTTCATTCATTTGCATTGCCGAGAGGGCCATTCATTCATTTTACATATTCATTAATTTGCACCACCGAGAGGGTCATTCATTCATTTGCACCGCCGAGAGGGTCATTCATTTATTTTACATTGTTGAGAGGGCTATTCATTCATTTACATTGCCGAGAGTGTCATTCATTCATTTGCATCACCAAGAGGGCCATTCATTCATTTTGCATATTCATTCATATGGTATTGTCAAGAGAGCCATTCATTCATTGCATTGCCGAGAGGGCCATTCATTCATTCATTTTGGATATTCATTCATTTTGAATTGCCAAGATGAGCATATGTTCATATTACATTTAAGGAATCATATTCATTCTTCCTATCAAGGGACATGCATTCATATCCTATCGATGGATCTTATTATTTTTTTTTCTTTTTTCTTTTTCAATTCAAGGAATCACTTCATTCTTCCTATCAATGGACATACATTCATATCCTATCAATGGATCTTATTTGTCTCTTTAAAGGTCTCAAATCTTGCTTCAGAAATCAGTGAAGGTTGTCGACATACATTGAAAGAGGATGACAATAGTATTAAACATGATGCCACTTTTTTCTTTAATTTTGTCTTTACTAATAAAGTTTTGTGTTAATTTTTTCTTTTGAGAACACCCAAGAGGATGCATTCTCAATTAAACCATAAGTGCGAACCAAGTCAACCAAGAAGCAACAATGTGGAACTTTTGGAGTTGAGGAGCAACTTCCACCATAATCAAGGCACTCGCTCTTATTAAGGTCATGTGTTTGGCCAAAGTTGAGTTTGTCAATTTTCTTGTCCACGATCTTTTTCATCGATCATATCCAAAGAAAGGGACAACTATTGACACCCAATTTTGGCCCAGCACTTCGAACAAATCTTACTTTTTATGTTGATATTTTAAAATAGTTTAAAATACTTTTTGGGTGATTTTATTTTATTTTTGATAATCACTTTTATTTTTAAAATATTAATTAGGATTTTGATTAATTTAATTTTAAATTTTAATGTAGTATAATAATTTATTTTTCTTGTCCAAATATAATTATATGCGTATGTTTAGTTGACCCACAATTTGGGTCCATATCTTTACAACCCATTAGGTTTTGAGGTGAAATGTGTATATAACACCCACATTGTTATAAAATAGGGTACAAAAATAGAATAGGGATTTTAATATTCTAAAAAAAACCTAAAAATATGGTGGTCTCTTCTTCCTTTTTTATTCTGGCGGCTGCCATCGGAATCTGGTAGAGTCTTAGCGAAAAACACCCATCTAGCCCCTCTCTCTTCTTCTCCCTGTCTTCCTCCCGCCATAGCCACCCTCTACGCCTTCCTCCACTATTTCATCCCCTCAAAGGACACCCAAACCCCACCATTTCAGCCCCCCAAACACAGCCCCTATAACCTTCTTCATTTTTCCCCTTTTCCGCGTGAAAATAGCCCCAAAACCCCATGAAAACCAACCAAAATTCACCCAAAATCCCCTTTCTTCCTCACTAAAACCTCGATGGAAAAACCTCCATTTTCGCCACCCATTTTCCCACTGAAACACCAAAAAAAACATCAAAATCCAGCTACAAAACAGTCACCCAACAGGCACCAAAACCCCTCAAACACCCTCACCTTCACTACCTCGACGAAATAACACCACAACAACTACCTAAGATCCACCCAAAAACATAGAAAAAATCCACCTAAAACCTCATTCAAACTCCACCTGAGATACCAACCAAAACCCCTATGTTTTTTCATTTTTTTTCTAGCGAACAAAACCTACACGAGCTCTGAGCTCCAGTAAGACATGATGACAACAACAAGAGCAGCAAAAATTTTGGCAAACCGGAGCAAACAACAACAACAACCAGAAAACTCAAGGCTGTGAGTTCCCAGGTCACTAACGCTGCCAGATTCGACAAAACTTCGACAACTAGCAACTTAGCCATTACTGCTATTTTCGATGAAGCTTTTTTCTCTTTCTTTCTTTATGATTAATTTATTTGATTGTTCTGATTTATAATTAATTTTTGATATTACTTATTTTTTAATTTGGCATCTTACAACTATGCAAAATTGAGTTTATGCTATGATAATAATTTTTGGGTTTCTACCTTTTGTTGAAATTGTGCACGCCTCAGGAGGGTACCCTAGATGTAACCGACATTTAGAGACTATTGCTAGTCCCTAGGTGAATCCCTTGTCCTTAACACATTTATTCATTCATACATTCTACAAATCAGTGAAAGAAATATGGAAATAAACGGGCATATCTCATCATCTAATCTCAAATAAATATATAACGAAAGGCTAGTAGAAAGAAACTAACAGGTAAGTCTCAATACCAATATTCGACATCTAGTCTATAAAGCCTCTATCACTATTAAGTGGTGCCAATGACAGACCCATAACTACCTTAATCAAAATAAAGACTAAGGAAAAGCTACTCAAAAGTAAGATGAAAATGGGTGATGAACCCTCCGAAGTAGGAAAGGCTCACTAAGCTGTTGAATGTCTCAAGATCCTTAACGGTGCATCTGCTGATGACCTTCATCCTATGTATCAACATCATAAAATAATGTAGTTCAAAAAGGGACGTCAGTATGTAGAATGTACTGGTATGTAAAATAGCTGAATGGAAACCAAAACAGGTAGAATAATATAGGAATAATAATCAACATCAAGATGGTAACAATCAACATGTCAAATGTCTATCTAAAATAAGAATAAAGAGTAGACAAGTGACCCCTCAGCCAATCAACTCCTTAAACAAATCAGACCCGTCTTAGAAGGACTCATCTTAACTCATCTCATCTCAGCTCATGTCAACTCAGATTACTCAGTTTGTGAACCTTTTGGGAGTTTCTCTTATCCGACAACAATCACTTATGAGCCAGTGATTATACAACAATCATGCTGATGTTGCCACAGTGGTTCTGTACTTGCCAAGTAGAGAATGAATCAAAACCACATGGACAAGTCCACATGGAGATAACAAATAATAAGTTCTCAATTGATTTCAAGAACTCCTAATTAGAGGGGACCTCATCATAAGATAGTAGGAATGGCCCTGATCCTTACCTATGCTCGATTACATTGTTTGGCGAGTGCAAGTTGGTTTAACTCTTACTCTTTTGGTGCTTGACACTCCTCCTATGACTCAATGGTCATAAAACAATTCATCCAATCAAACTATCTCAATCTAATTATCTCAATCAGACTCATGGAGTCATAATCTCTCAATCAGTCTCATAGAGACTCTAATCATCTCATCAATCTACATCTCAATCAATAGGTCAAGGCTTAGAACAATCATTAGGGAATAATCAAATGGACAAATCATTAGAGTTGGGTTATAGAGACTCAAGGGATGATCAAGTTCTATCAACTCATCATCATTCTCACTCCACAATAACAATCCCAATCAAAATTCTCACTCAAGGCTCTAGACTCAATCCCTATCTTTATTCATGAACTCTTCAGGAGAATAATAATTAGGGTTTATGCAATAATTTATATAAAACATCCAGTTTACAAAAAGAGTTTATGATGATCATTAGTATAAAAAAAATACATGTAAAACATTATAACTTCCTAAGAAAATAATCAAGAAATCATATAGTAGACTCAAGAACCTTCAATTCTCATCTAAGATGAGAGAACAATCTCATATTTTTAGTTTAGCTTTACATACCTGGATAAAGATTGTAATAATCTTCTTCAAGAGTTGGACTCGAATTTCAATTCCCCAAGCTTGCTTGTCTCTTCTCTCAATATTTTCTTGCATAAGAACAGTTTTAGAAACCCTTAATCGATATAAAATGACTTTAAAAGCACTTTTAAGACTTAAGATAGGGTGGGAAATGGCTAAAAGGCCCTTCTCGAAGTAAGAGAAAAAAGTTTAAAATTTTTTACACTGGTCCGCAATGCACTAGGGGTGCGGACCAGTGTATTTTGTGAATTTTTTTGAAATTTTAATTCCCATCAAAATTTTAAAAAAATGATAAGTATGTCTCTGCACCCCCTCCGCGTCGCGCCAGGGGCGCGGATTGACATTGTTTTGGAATTAATTAGCAAAAATTATTTTTCGCTCCGGTTGCTCTTAAATTGGGTCGAGACCATTTTCCCACTTGATTTTTCGAGCTGATCATAAATCCGGTCTCAAATTTTCCATCTGAGCTTTGGAAGATGTGTTATGCACATGATTACGTTCTAGGAGCATTTCAGAAATTTTACGGGACGTTGCATCATCTCCCCCTTGGGATCATTCGTCCTCAAATGATAAGTAAGGGTAGATATCAAGGCATGAAGGGACTCAACATTCACATTTATTAGTAGTCTTTGGTCTCCTCATTTCTGTACGATCTCTCTTTAGACTTATGAATGGACAATCATCAAGAAGGGATAGTCACTTAGCTAAGGGAAAGAAAATTTACCTTCAACATTCTCATCATTTGTCACAAATAGGTGAGGGTATTTCCTCTTTGCATTAGCTCGCATCCTAATCCAACCCTTGAAGCATCATAATAGATTATAAAATCTTTCGTCTCCTCGGGCAAGGTTAGAACTAGTACAGTAGTCAGACTCATCTCTTCCTCAGCTTCCCATGTGGCCTCCTCAATGAATTGATTCCTCCATAGGACTTTATCTGAGGCTATCTCTTTGGTTCTAATCTGTGAATCTGACGATCAAGGATTTGGACCAAAATTTCTTATTAGGTCAAACTATCCTTTATCGCAATGCTCTCCACAGGGATTACCAAGTTGGGATCTCCCAAACATTTCTTCAACATCGACATAAGGAACACCATGCGGATACCATCTAACTCGAAAGGTAAGTCTAATTCATAGGCGACCTTCCCAATCCTCTTCATAATTTAATAGTGTCTAATGTAACATGGACTCAGTTTACGCTTCTTCCCAAATCTCATGATACCCTTCATAGGTGACACTTTCAAATACACCCAGTCATTCACTCCGAACTCCAAATCTCTCCTCCTCACATCAGTGAAGGATATCTGGTGACTTTGCATAGTCTTCAATCTCTCTCTAATGATTTTAACCTTCTCCATTGCTTGATGGACAAGGTCAGGCCCAATCAACTCCACTTCTCCAACCTCGAACCACCCAATTGGTGATCTACATCTCCTCTCATATAAAGTTTCATAGGGAGCCATCTAAATGCTTGCATAATAACTATTGTTACATGAAAACTCAATCAATAGTAGATGCTCATCCCAATTTCCCTTGAAATCAAGGACGCAAGCTCTCACTATGTCCTCTAACATCTGAATTGTACTCTTTGCCTAGCCATCTGTCTGTGGATGGAAGGTTGTGCTCAAATTCACTTTCGTACCCAGCTTTTTTGAACCGATCTCCAAAATTGGAATGTGAATTAAGCTCCTTTGTCTGAGATGATTGACAAGGTAACCCCATATAACCTCACAATCTCTTGAATGTACATCTTAGCGTACTCTTCTGTAGTATTAGTTGTCTTAACTGCTAAGAAGTGAGCCAATTTAGTCATCCTATCCACAATCATCCATATCGAATCATGTTGCTTTTGAGACTTTAGTAGACGAGTAATGAAGTCCATATTGATCATCTCCCACCTTACATTTCGGAATCTCAAAGTCTTGGGCTAATCCACATGGCCTTTGGTGCTCAACTTTCACTTGCTGATAGTTTGGGCACTTAGAAACAAATTCAGCAATATCTTGCTTCATTTTGCTCCACCAATAGACTTTTCTCAAGACGTGTTACATTTTGGTAGAGCCAGGATGAATGGAGTATCTAGTTCTATGGGCTTTAACCATGATTCTATCTCGTACACCATCAATATCTGGGACGCACAATCTACTCTGGTACCTCAACGCCCCATCTCCCCCTTTGGAGAAGACTACCACTTTCTATTTGTGGACAACCTCCTTCAATTGGAGTAGGATAGGATATTGGTCCTTCTTTTCTTTCACCTCTACCACCAAAGATGCAGCAAACCCATTCTGGACATTAACTCCTCCCTCATCATTCTCTTTGAGTTAGACTCTTAATAGGGCTAATTGATGTACTTCCTTAGCTAGCTCCTTCTTTTCTTCCTCCATATAAGTTGTTCTACCCATTGACAACATGCTAAGAGCGTCAACAACAATGTTAGCTTTACTTGGATGGTAGAGAATGCTTATGTCATAATCTTTAAGCAACTCCAATCATCTTCTCTGTTGCAGCTTGAGCTTTTTCTCACTGAAGACATACTGCAAGCTCTTATGGTCAGTGAACACATCCACATGCACTCCATATAAGTAGTGGCACCAAATTTTGAGTGCAAACACCACCGCTGCCAACTCAAGATCATGGGTGGAATAGTTTCTCTCATAGATCTTAAGTTGTTTGGAAGAATAGGCTATTACCTTCCCTCTTTGCATTAGCTCGCATCCTAATCCAACCCTTGAAGCATCATAATAGATTATAAAATCTTTCGTCTCCTCGGGCAAGGTTAGAACTAGTACAGTAGTCAGACTAGTCTTTAACTCTTGGAAATTTTTCTCGAATTCATCGGACCACTGAAACTTGACCTTTTTCTGAGTCAACCTGGTCAATGGTGTGGATAAGGAAGAAAATCCCTCAACAAATTGACGGTAATAGCCTACCAACCCCAACAAACTTCTTATATCAGTTGGAGAGGTTGGTCTGGGCCAGTTCTTAACTGCCTCAATCTTCTGAGCATCCACTCGAATACCATCTTCAGAGACGATATGGCCTCAGAAAGCCATAGATTTAAGCCAAAATTCACATTTCAAGAATTTTTCATATAACTTGTGGTCCTTGAGAGTTTGAAGGAAAATTCTGAGGTGATTTGCATGCTCCTCTTCATCTCTTGAATACACCAAAATATCATCAATGAACATAATTACAAACCAAGATACAGTCTGAACACTCTATTCATCAAATCCATGAAGGCTGCAGGTGCATTCATCAACCCAAAGGACATGACCAAGAATTCAAAATGGCCATACATAGTCCTAAAGTCTGTCTTAAGAATGTCACATTCCCTCACTTTAAACTGATGGTAACCAGATCGGAGGTCTATTTTTAAGAAATCAGAGGCACCCTGAAGTTGGTCAAACAAGTCATCTATCCTTGGGAGAGGATACTGTTCTTTATGGTGCCCTTATTCAGTTGTCTATAGTCAATACACATTCTAAGTGACCCATTTTTCTTTTGCCCAAACATGAAAGGGGTACCCCACGGAGAAACATCGACCTTATAAAGCCCTTCTCTAACAAATCCTTCAACTGTTCTTTTAATTCCTTCAGTTCAGCGAGGGCCATCCTATAGGGTGGAATTGAGATAGGCTGGGTATCAGGAAGAAAATCAATCTCAAAGTTAATCTCTATATCGGGAGGGACTCGGGGCAGATCCTCAGGGAACACTTCTGGAAACACATTCATGATCAAAATTGACTCGGGAGTTGAAGACTCCACATCATCAGATTTAAATCTCATAAGCTGGTAGATACACCTATTAGAAATTATCTTTCTGGCTCTAAGGTATGAGATGAACTTTCCTTTAGGTGCTACAGAATCACCCTTCTACTCTAGAATCGATTCATTCAGAAATTGGAACTTAATGGTTTGGGCTCTACAACCGGCAGAGGCATAACAAGCGTGAAGCCAATCAATGCGAAGGATCAAATCAAAATCAATCATATCTGACTCAATCAGATCAATGCTAGTATCCCTATGATGGATGGACATTAGCAAGCTCTATAGACCCTCTCAGCTCGAATAGAATAACCTACAGGAGTGGAAACATCAAAAGGTTCAAGGAGACTCTCGGGGGTTCTATCAAATCTACGAGCCACATAAGGAGTTACAAAAGATAATGTGGCATCGAGATCTATCAACATATAGTAATCAATAGAAAAGACTCAAATCATATCCATCACAATATCTAGGGAGTTTTCATGATCATGTTGATTACCCATGGCATACAAACAGTTTGTAGCTCTACTTGCACCTGTCGTAATTCCCCTTTGGTTTCCCTTGGTTAACGAGGCTGGTGCAGAAGCCTGAGCTCGATCGGCCCACCTTGGACAATTTCTCTGATAGTGACCCGCTTGGCCACACTTGTATCATACATCACTCACCTCACAACATCTTCCCAAGTGCTATTTACCACACTTGCCACATGCTGGCTTACCCAATGAACCTTGAGCCATACTTGCCTGGGACTGAGATCCCTGAGCTTCAACATTCTGGGATCATTGATCGTTGATCATTTCTGACTCTAGGTGTAGGTGCACTAGCAGATGATGGTTCTGAAAATTGATTACTATTGCCTTTCTTTCCAACCTTATGGCTGGATTTTTTTGCTTTCTTATTCTTGAATTCCTTCTTACCCTTCTACCTCTCCTCATCAGCTTGTACCACAAAGGTACCAATCTCCTTATATCCATGTTATTCATGAGCATAGCCCCCATCTCTCTTGAGCCCTATATTCAACCCATCAACATACTTCCCCATCCTCCCCTTCATATCGACAACCATATCCTGAGCATAACGAGATAATTGTGTGAACTTCAGGCCATATGCTTGCACAGTCATAGCGCCTTATTTCAAGAACTCTCTCACCTTTACCTCTCTTCTTTCCCTCGAGAATAAACGCCCCAAGAAAGCTTCCTCGAACATAGCCCAAGTCATCACAAGGGCATTCTCCCCTCTACCTTTCTTCCACTAATTTTACCATAACCTAGCCACACCCTTCAGTTGATAAGCAGCTAGTTCCACTCAGTCAGCATCAACTGCATGCATCATTTGGAACACTTTTTGGAGCTCCTCCACATAGTTCTTAGGGTCCTCAGTAGATGCAGACCCTGTGAACTCAAGCAGATTCATCCTCAAGAATTCCCAGACTCTAGAAGTGTCATGGGCATCCTGGTGCACTATTTGTCTTATATCAGGTGTTGTGACAACCTAGGCTAGAGTTTGGATAGCCCAGCGAAGCTCAGTATTGAAGACTTCATCTTGCTGGGGTTGTGTAACAAGGACACCTCGTTCCACGGGCACCTCATGTTCTTGAGGCTCAGGTGGGTTGACGTTCCATTTGGTGGGACGTCCTCTACCTCTGACAGCTCTTCTGGGAGGCATGATCACAATTCTGCAATGCGCAAAGCACGAATTAAAATAGAACTTTCATAGAGTGTAACTCTCTAGCACGATTCAGAACATGAATAAAAGGTAACACTTCCTAATATCATATAGCCTCCTGCTTATGAAGTGTGGTGTACAACATACCCATAAACAAGACTCTACTAGACATGACTTCATAGAATTCCTAGTATAATTGAACTCGTACTTTGATACCAAGTTTATCACTCTCTGAGAGGGTACCCTAGACGTAACCGACACTCAAAGATTATTGCTAGTCCCTAAGCGAACCCCTTGGCCTCATCATTTTCATTCATTCATATATTCTACAAATCAACGGAAGACATATGGAAATAGACGGGCACATCATCATCTAATCTCAAATAAATATACAACAAAAGGCTAGCAGAAAGAAACTAGCTCATAAGTCTCAATACAAATATCCAATATCTAGTCTATGAAGCCTCTATCACTATTAAATGGTGCCAATGACAGACCCATAGCTACCTCAATCAAATTAAAGACTAACCAAAATCTACTTAAAAGTAAGATGAAAATGGGTGATGAACCCTTCGAAGTAGGGGAGGCTCACCAAGTTGTTGAATGTCTTAAGATCCTCAATGGTGTGTCTGCTGATGACCTTTATCCTATGTATCTATTTTATAAAATAATGTAGTCCAAAAGGGGACGTCAGTACGTGGAATGTACTGGTATGTTAAATAGCTGAATGGAAATCGAAACAGGTAGAATAATATAGGAATAATAATCAACATCAAGATCGTAACAATCAATATGTCAAATCACTATCTAAAGCAAGAATAAAGAGTAGACAAGTGACTCCTCAACTAATCAACTCCTTAATTAAATAAGACCCATCTCAGAAGGACTCGTCTCAACTCATCTCATATCATCTCATGTCGACTCAGATTACTTAGTTTGGGAACCTTCTAAGAGTTTATCTTATCTGACAACAATCACTTATGAGCCAATGATTGTACAACAATCACACTGATGTTGCCATAGTCATTCTGTACTTACCAAGTAGAGAATGAATCGAAACCACATGGACAAGTCCATATGGAGACAACATATAATAAGTCCTCTATTGATTTCAGGGACTCCTAATCAGAGGAAACCCATCATAAGATGGTGGGAATGGCGCTGATCCTTATCTACACTCGACTAAATAGTTTGGCGAGTATGAGTTGGTTTAAATCTTACTCTTTTGGTGCTCAATACTTCTCCCCTGACTCAATCTCATAAAAGAATCCATTCAATCAAACTATCTCAATCTAATTGTCTCAATCAGCCTCATAGAGGCACAATCTCTCAATCAGTCTCATAGAGACTTTAATCATCTCATCTATCCACATCTCAATCAATAGCTCAAGGCTTAGAACAATCACTAGGGAACAATCAAATGGATAAATCATTAGAGTTCGATTATGGAGACTCAAGGGACGATCAAGTTCTATCAACTCATCATCATTCTCACTCCACAATAACAATCCCAATCAAAATTCTCACTCAAGGCTCTAGACACAATCCCTATCTTTATTCATGCACTCTTCAGGAGAATAATAATTAGGGTTTATGAAATAATTCATATAAAATATTCAACTCATGAAAAGAGTTTATGATAATCATCAATATATATAAAATACATGTAAACATTATAACTTCCCAAGCAAATAATCAAGAAATCATACATGTAGACTAAAGAACCTTCAACTCTCATCTAAGACCACCCATGGGACACATGGGACAACAATCTCATGCTTTTAGTTTAGTCTTACACATCTGGATGAAGATTGTAATAATCTTCTTCAAGAATTGGACTCAAATTTTAATTCCCCAAGCTTGCTTGTCTCTTTTCTCAAGATTTTCTTGCGTAAGAACTTAAGGAAAAATGGGTTTTAGAAACTCTTAATCGATATAAAACAACTTTAGAAACACGTTTTAAGACTTAGGATAGGGTGTAGAATGATTAAAAGACCCTTCCCGAAGTAAGAGAAAAAATTAAAAAATTTGTGAACTGGTCCACGACGCTCCAGGGGCACAGACCAGTGTATTTCACGAATTATTTTGAAATTTTAATTCTCGTTGAAAATTAAAAAAAAATGATAAGTGTGTCTCTGCGCCCCTCCGCATCGCACCGGATCACGGATCAATATTGTTTTGGAATTAATTAGTGAAAATTATTTTTCACTCCGATTGCTCTTAAATCGGGTGGAGACCATTTTCCTACTCGATTTTTTGCGCTGATCGCAAATTCGGTTCGGATTTCCCATCGAAGCTTTGGAAGACGTGTTATGCACAATTACATCTAGAGGCGTTTCAATAATTTTATGGGGCATTACAAATTGAGTTTTGATGCTCTGCTTGGGTGTATATTTTACTTAAATTCTTGTTTAAGGCTCTAGTTTTCATAATATTTTCTTTTCGCATATTGATAAATTTTTCACAAGATATTTCTCTCAATTTGTCTACCTACATTTGTCATTCTTTAATTTTTATTACTGTTGTCTAGTTTGTTTAATACTTGTTAGTTTCATGCTAAGTTAGGTTGTGTATTCCTTTAATTCACTGGTTGTTTGCTCCTGAATCTCTCTTATGTTTTATTGGCTAGGTTCTCTTTCTTATTTGCAACTTTATTTTAGATATTATTGTTTGGTCATTAAAAATGATTTCTAAGCTGTGTTCATTTTTTATTAACTTTTGAGTTCTTTATTTTTATTGTTTAAAAGTTAAGCTAATGGTTGCAACCATTAAGTTATTGTATTTGGATCATTTTAACTTTATATATCGCGGCAGTTGATTCATTATCCCTACACTGTTTATGCGGTGTCATATTGTTATTTCATCATTTCTATTTCTCAATATTTGCTATATACATTGTTTGTTAAATGGCCAATGAAGAATCTATCTGTCGATTTTTTAGGCCTCCCCCATTCAAAAAGACGAAAAAAGTTAGTTTAATTTCATACCTATTACATGTTAAAATTCAAGAAAATTTTAGTTTAAGTTTCATACATTATTTGTCAAAACTGGCCAATGATGAATCTATCCGTCGGATTTCGAGGCCTCCCCATTCAAAAGAATGAACAATTTTAGTTTGTTATTTATTTATTGATTATTATGTATATTATTGACATTCGCCAAATACTAGGACGTTCCTCATATCATTGTTTGTGTATATTTTGTGATTATTATACTTATGTTCTATTGTGTTTTCCTCCTCAATTTATAAAATATGAGTTTAGTCGGGACCCACAGTTGTGGATTCTGAAGTGTGCTAATACCTTTCATTCGGAATAACTTGAACCCTTACCTGAAATTTTTTGGTATGCAAACTATTTTGTAAATAATTAATTGATTCCTAATTATCCTAAAAATTATGTGGCGACTCCTAAACTAAATTAATTTTTTTCTTTAAATTCTTTTATTTAATTATTTTTTTATATATTGAATTGCCACAACGTTACGCCTTCAGAATGTCAGCAATGTGAATTTTATCAAATTACCTTTTAATATAATAAATACAATGTCTTGAAAAATATAATAAGAAAATGACTATAATTATTGATAAAAGTAAATTAGGAATTAAGTCTAAAATTATCTACTGATTTCATAAAGTGAACAAATATTATTGGATATCCTGAAATAGTATAAAGGACAAGTAAAGATGGACGGAGGGAGTAAGTAGCATATACTTATTTTACTCAACATTTACTATAAAATTGTTGTCATCTTCTTGATAATATTTCATTGAAATAAGAAGTTTCTTGGGTCTGGCAGGCTACTATCATAGATTAGTTGAGAGCTTCTCTTCCTTGTTAGCACCTTTGACTAAGCTAACTCAGAAGAAGGACAAGTTTCAGTGGTCTGAGAAATATGAGAAGAGTTTCCAAGAGTTGAAGATTAGATTGACTACAACACCAATTTTGACCTTGCCGGGATGGGAGACTTCGTGATATACTGTTATGCATCTGGAGTTGGACTGGGTTGTGTGTTGATGCAGAGAGGGAAGGTGATAGCTTATGCTTCCAAACAACATAATATCCATGAAAAGAATTATCCGACTCATGATCTCAAGTTGGCAGCGGTGTTATTCGCACTTAAGATTTGGCGTCACTATTTGTATAGAGTGCATGTGGATGTATTCACTGACCATAAGAGTTTGCAATATATATTCAATCAGAAGGAGCTCAACTTGCGATAGAGGAGATGGTTGAAGTTGCTCAAGGATTATGATATGAGCATCTTCTACTACTCAGGTAAGGTTAATATTGTTACTGATCCTCTTAGCAGCTTACCTATGGGTAGCACTGCCCATGTGGAGGAAGGGAAGAAAGAATTAGCTAAGGAAGTTCATAGATTGGCTTGACTGGGAGTGCACCTTAAAGAGAACAATGAAAGGGGGGGTCAATGTTCAAAATGGTTCTGCTTCGTCCTTAGTGTCAGAAGTGAATTATTCCAATTGAAAGAAGTTGTTCACAAGCAGAAGGTAATGGTTTTCTTCAAAGGGGGAGATGGGGTGTTGATATACCAGGGTAGATTGTGTGTGCCTGACGTAGTTGGTGTTCGATAGAGGATCATGGTCGAAGCTCATAGCTATAGATATTCCACCCATCCTTGTTCCACCAAGATGTACCACAACTTGGGAGAAGTCTATTGGTGGAATGAAATAGAGAAGGACATTGCAGAATTCGTCTCTAAGTGTCCCAACTGTCAACAGGTTAAGGTTGAACATCAGAGATCATGTGGATTGGCTTAAAACTTTGAAATTCGTTAGTGGAAATGAGAGATGATCAACATGGATTTCATCAATGGCTTACCAAGATCCCAAAAGCATCATGATTCGATATGGATAATTGTTGATAGAATGCCTAAATCATCCCATTTTTTGGCAATTAAGACATCTAATATGGCTGAGGAGTATGCCCGATTATACATTTGAGAGATTGTGAGGCTGCATGGGGTTCCCTTGTCCATAATCTTGGACAGAGGAGCTCAATTCACCTCTCAATTTTAGAAATCTTTTCAGAAGGGATTGGGTACGAAGGTAAATCTGAGCACAACTTTTCACCCTCAGATAGATGGACAGCCAGAGCATACCATTCAGACTTTAGAGAACATGTTGAGAGCTTGCACCATTGACTTCAAGGATATTTAGGATGATCATCTGCCATTGATTGAATTTGCATACAATAATAGCTACCATGTCAGCATTCAAATGGCCCCTTATGAGACATTATACGGGAGGAGATGTAGATAACCGATTTGGTTTGAGATTAGTAAATCTGAATTGATTGGTCCTGATCTTGTCCACCAATCTATGGAGAAGGTGAAAGTCAGTAGGGAGAGGTTGAAGACACCACAAAGTCATCAAAAGTCTTATACAGATGTGAGGAGAAGGGACTTGGAGTTTAAGGTGGATGATTGGCTATACTTGAAGGTGTCACCTATGAAGGGTGTCATGAGGTTTAGCAAGAAGGGAAAGTTGAGTCCACACTATATCGGACTATACCAGATTGTGAGGAGGATTGGGAAGGTTGGTTATGAGCTAGACTTGCCTTCCGAGCTAGATGGAGTTCATCCAGTATTTCATATTTCAATGCTGAAGAAGTGTTTAGGAGATCCTGCCTTAGCAATTCCTATTGAGAGTTCATTAGTGAAAGATAGCTTGTCTTATGAGGAAATTCCATTCCAAATCCTTGACTGATAGGTTCGTAAGCTGAGGAATAAAGAGATAGCCTCCGTCAAAGTTCTATGGAGGAATCAGTTCGTTGACGAAGTTACGTGGGAAGTTGAGGAAGCGATGAAACTCAAATACCCACACCTATTCATGCCGAATGACGATGATATTGAAGGTAATGTTTCTATCCTTAATGCTATCGAAGTTTTTTTCTTGAGTTGATGTGCTAATTTCATTCTTGTCTAAGATAGAGATGTAGAAGATGATGCATAGTTGAGAGAGTTCGAGAGTTCGAGAGTGAGGGGTGAGATGAGTTTTGAGTCTACTCGTGCTTTATTCTATCTTTACTCATCATTCGAGGATGAATGATCCCAAGGGGAAGATGATGTAAAACTCCATAAAATTACCGAAATGCCCCTATAATGTAATCATGTGCATAACGCGTCTTCCAAAGCTTCGATGGGAAATTCGAGACTGGTTTTCCGATTAGCGTGGAAAATCAATTAGGAAAATGATCTTGACCCAATTTTAGAGCAATCACATCAAAAAATATTTTTTATTAATTAACGCAAAAATAGTGTCGATCTGCGCCCCTGGCGCGATACGGAGGGGGTGCGAAATAACATTTTATTTTTTTATTTTTCAATGGGAATGTAAACTTTCAAAAATTCACGAAAATCACTAACTATCTAAGAAGGTACCATGACAGGTCATGACTACCACAATCAAAGAAAAATAACTCAATAAAATTAAAGAAATAACCATCATCCGAATATAGGGGAGGACTCATCAGATTTGAAGTCAACAAGCTCTGAACCTCATTGACTAGTCTGCTAAAACCCTCTGTCTACTGAATCTGCATCATAAAACAATGCAGCGCCAAAGGGGCATTAGTACATGTAATGTACTATATGTAAAATGGGCTAAAGTAAACAGTAGAGGCAAGACAATATAGTATGACCTCATCTCATCGGTTTCTCAACCTCATCTTAAGATAAGGAGTAGAACTCTATGACATCACCATCAATCAATACACATACTATCACATTAACATCAGAGTACTATCATCAGGGCACCTATCTGGGAGTTTCTCGGACCTACTCCCATCACCTATGAGTCGGTGATGATACAATAAAGCGCTAGAGACTTCATAGACGTAGACGGATGATGATTGCTGTTGGGGGTTCCTTTTCCACCTATTATTCTACTTTTAAACTAAGTTTGTTTCCTTAATCTTGCTTCATATGATAGATGTTGATGATGAGTCTGATAGCCCACTGACANTTATAAGGTAACTGTTCGCTTTAAAATCGAAAATGGATTCGATACAATTCATCAAAATCTCGGAGGACGGCTAAGAATGTCCATTAAAAGGAGCGGACCGATGGGACCCAGTTTTGCCGAGGGAGCAACCCCGTTTTTCACCTTTCATTGGCTTATCAAATTATCTATCGAGCAGTGAAAAAGATTCAACAAAAGACAGCTACAATATTCCTTTAATATCTTTCACAAATAAATTGATTGAACGAATGCAATGAGACTAGGTGGTTCGCTTGGGGGCTAGCAATAGTCTTCGAGTGTCAGTTACTCCTAGGGTACTCTCCGGGCGTGACATAAGATATTGAAAATGATTTTAATCTAATAATCAAATTGAAGTGTTTAATTGGAAAAGACAATTATCACTACCTTTTTGGGAAGAAGTAAAAGCAGATATACTAATAAAAGTTATCGGTAGTTGCTCCATAAAAAATGTTAAAAAATTTCTTTTTATCTCTGCTACAATTAATTTAATTAAATTCGAAATTAATTAAATTAGTATTAATTAGTACAAATATGTCATTACTTGTAATTATTTTGTTATTTTAGTAATTTGTTGAATTGAAAGTACCTACAAAGTAGTAATAAGTAATCTAATAATGACATGGGGATTAATTTTTCCAATATAATTTATCATCATGATTAAGAATTAAGAGTGTTTTTAATACTATAGGATTGAGACTATTCCTCTTCTAACGAGATGATCAACAGTGTTTTCATGTCAATTTTTTGTATTCCCTTCTACGACTCACCAGTAGTGGAATTAGTTGGTATTCATAAATTAACATATGTCGAGGTTCTTGGGTGGACGTTTTGTTTGCTAATTTTTGTTGATAAATAATTGGCTTTGCATTTATTTTATATTCTATAATGCAAATAAATATTAGATTCGAGAATCAGACTACAATTTTGACCTCACCAAGAAATTAAGTACAATACCCAAGCATTGAAAATTAGATTTGTTCTTACCTGTACCTGTTTGAAGTTTGCAAGGTTCATAATTATTTGAGTGCTTACTGTACTTGGTGGTCAATATTGACGGACATATTCTAACAAAGTAAAATACTCAAAAAATGTCTCTGAACTATTTGAAATGAATTAGAAATATTCCTCCGTTAAGGTTTCGCTCAAAAATACGTCCTCTCTAATCGAAACAAAAAAGGGTTAAAAATACTCGTGAAGTATGGCCTACCGGCCCGCAGATGTAGGAAGGCGGCCTGCCTGCTAACCAAACTGCGTAACGAACTCTAGAAATTGAGCAAAAATACCTGATTCAAAAATACTCCTCTCTCTAACAGAGATGACACCATGCATATTATATGGACAAAAAGAGTCACATGATCAGTCCACGTCAAACCCCATTTACAGACCCAAGAGATTTTCTCATCAGATATATTAAGTTCAAGACTAGCTTTTTCATGTCAAAAGAGATTGTTATTTAAATTGCAAATGTCTCAAAAAGTCAATCTTTGAATGATAACATTGATTCATCCTCGTTATAATCATTGCTTCCTCCTTCAATCAATTTCTCGAGTTTAATAGGATCTAATTCTTCAACTTTTCTGAACCCATGAAACTTGTTTATAGGTTATTGTGTTTTATGTTAGTAATGCAACACAATTAATATAAGTTATATTTTTCAAGAGATAAATTAGTTGCACCTATAAGTAAAATCTTTTATTTTTTAATACCGTATGAATTTGGACTACTCAAAGTCTGACAATAATTGATTGGAAGATGGGTTGTGGTTGAATTCTGTAATAGAAAATGAATACTTTAAATAATAACTTTAAAATTCTAATAGAGGGATATTTTTTAGCCAAAAATTAACAAAAGGTATTTTTGCTTCATTCTAATAGTTAAGGGGGTATTTTTGGCCCTTTTTCTTTCTGTTAGGAAGAGGGATATTTTTAGCCAGAAATTTAACGGAGGGGTATTTTTGAGCCAAAAATATAATGGAGGGCTATTTTTGAACCAAAACATAATGGAGGGATATTTTAGCTCCATTTCAAATAGTTCACGGGATATTTTTGACCCTTTTCCCTTCATGTAATAACATTCCATTTTATAAGAGTAATCAGGAAAAAAAAGATCTATATAAATTTTATTTCTATTTTTATGAGGTCAAAAATAATAATAAATTGTCTTAAATCTATATTTAACTTTTCAAATAAGAATAATAATTAGAGTAAAGACATAACCCTCTCCTCCCTTCAAACTTGGCAGCGAAACTTAATTTACCACTTAAACTACATGAGCGTTCATATAACCCTTTAACACCCTTAAGGATGTTATTTTCTTCAAGCATCTGATGTTATGAAATATATCTTCATAGGGTAAAATGATTTACTTCAAGAGAATAGTATCTCAAATTTCATTGAACTTTGAACTCACGTAATGACTCCAAATCATGCATACTTGAGTTTTTTAATAAGATGAATCATAGAAAACTTAAAAACTTCATACTTAATATCTGAAGAAAAATTAGAACATTATAGCCAACAAAACTGCTTCAGAAAAGAAAGGTTGCACTAAAGCAGTAGGACATGTATGTGCCCATATATGCCCAAGTGCATTTCACAATCCTATCGCGCACCTAAATAGTGTACTGAAGAGATACATCCTTTCATTGTGCATTACATGTGCGGTCCACACTTTACCATATGCGGTAGGACGCACATGATTAGAAAAAGTTTTGGATAAAGTTTTTTGAATATATTTAAGTTTAAATGAATTTTTGATCAAAAATATATTTCCTCGATTGCCAAAGCCAAAGCAACATTTGATGACGTGAGACATGTCTTCTTCTTAAGCCTTTAACAACATAAACAAGTGCTTCTACATTTAAGTACTTAAAAATTTCTCTCTCCCACTAATATGGTACTTCTTCTAAAAGGTGAAATAACATTTTCACTTTCCCTCCATTTTTTATTCACTTTCAATATTGAAACTCAACATTCTCCCATATGAATAAGAAATGACTATAAGATAAAGAAATATACGAACAAGTGTGTGATTTACTAGGAAAGACTAATTAAATTTGAATAAATAACTTTTTCTCTGAACTTTCCATAATGAACTCATATCAGACGCACTCAATTAATCTGTAGATGCGATATCCTTTAATCGTTAAACTTTGTTGTGTACCTAGACAATACAAGCCACACAACACACATTTGACTTAATGACTTGTTTTACTCCATTTCAATTAACTTTGTTAGAATTTAAAATTCATTTGGTTAGCGATTTGAAGAATATAAAATTTCATAGTTAACTAGAAATAACGTAAATAAAAATAAAAGTCTTTATTGTTAGTATTCTATGATACTTAGAGTGTGTTTTGATAGGCTTTTTTGTAAGTGCTTTTGACTTTTAAGTACTTTTTAATTTTTAGAGGTTCTTGACAAATTCATAAAATACTTTTAATCACCTTACGTTAGGCTTAAAATATACAAAAAAATAATCAAAAGCCAAATGTAGGTAGGTACCTACTTTTGGCTTTTGACTTTAAGCTTATAAGTCATTTTAAAAAATCTTATCCAAACACCCCTTAAGTTGTGTGTCAAATTTTGACAGCAAATAACTAATAAAATTGAAGTCAATATTAAACAACAAATATAGCAGCGATGAATATTGCCTCATAAGCTTTTCATTGAGTTCATAAATAACCAACATTCCATAGATATAGATAAGTTATAAAATAGGTTCGTACACATTGTAGACAGTAAAATTTGCATTGAAAAATTAATAATCAAGAACGAAAAATATCACAACAATCCGAGTCATATATTTGAAAATATAAAATAAATATAGAATGAGCCCCTATTCCGTAAGGTCAAATTTTATTTGGACACCCATAAAAGTTGTTTCATGCTTTTCTTCTTCCTTTTCTTTTTATGAGCATCACAAGCAACATATTGACATTCATGGATTCTTTGTTATCATTTTTGGGCACAAATTTACTTCATTTCTTAGGTTTTGGTTGTCTTTTATTTTGCAATGATCGTGAACATATATCATATTTTTTTCATCAAAAGACATGCTCAACTCCATATCCTGAGCATGTGTAGCTATATCTTTGAAGGACTTTGGCTTAATTTCTTGTAACATGTAGAGAAGCCCCTAGTGCATTCCTTGGATACATATTTCTATTGTAAAAAATTTACTGAGCCTATATTTCTAATTTAGGCTCTCATTCCTCCATCGATTTATGAAATTAATAACTGGTGTATCCTTCTTTTGACGAGTATTTGTGAGTTTTACTATACTCACTGTGTGCCTTGTGGTATAGCAATGATTAAGAAACTCATGCTCTAGCTCTTCCCAAATATTAATAGAATTAAGCTCAGGATTCATATACTAGCTAAAGACATTTTCTTTAATTTTAAGGAGAGGTTGAAGTGCTTGAAAAAATAGTCTTCATAGGTTCCATATCATTGTTACATGTCTCTGCAAAGTACACAACATGTTGCTTCAGATTTGTTTTGCCCTCAAATTGTTGGAGTTTTGAAGGTTAATAACCGCTGGGCATTTTGAACCTATCAATCGTTGCAGTGTATAGCTTCACATACATATGAGAATACTTGGTGGAGATTTCGAATTTATCTTTGATAGTTCCTTTAATGAACTCCTTCAATCAATTGAGTGATATTGTTCCTTTATTAGAAGAAATCGACATCTCCTTGTTAGATGGTGCTTGCTTCACATGATTTTCAATCTCTTGAACTTCAATACCCTTCCTAAGCGTATGGCTAAATTCTCCATCTAGTAAGCCATCTATCCTATCCATCAACTTGTCAATGCGAGCCTCTTAATTTTGCACATGCTTGGTCAATCATTTCATATCTTTACAAAGTTTGCAAGTTGTTCCACTATGGATGAAGCATAAATTACTATTTCTTGCATGATCATTGGATATATTGAAGAGTAATATGAATTCTCACAAAATTTTATTTTCAAAGGATTCCCATCATGCAATGTGTGTGGAGATGAATCATTAGTTGAATTATGAGTTTTATTTGCAGTAGAGTTCTTAGAACTAAAGATCTTAAGTAGAGTTGGAGTCTTCTTGTTCTTCTCAGTAACATTACAGTTGTTAGGACCCTCATTTTTTGTACGTGAGTTAATTATGAAATTTTGAGCATTTAAGGTGATACGCAAGTGTTTCAATATCTAGACCTCCTAACACACTATCGATTGGAAAATTTAGATTGAAGATTTAAATCGGATCAAGTGTAGGAGGTGTATGTATTTTATCTAAGTGTAATTAATAGGTGCAAGGGCAAAATGGTCTTATTTTAATAGTTAAGAGATATTTATATGT
>DF364117.1:15606-27449 GCA_000787875.1 Solanum virginianum | reverse complement strand
TTCAAAGACACACTTAAACTTTTACTTGGTCCTATTCCCCTCCTGCCGCCCCCGCCCCCCCCTCCCCCCCCAACTTATTTTTTCTTAATTTAATGCCTCTTTTTTGCTTACGTGGCATGTAAATTTCGCGCATGTACTACACACAATATAATTTAACTGGTTAGGCGTGTTGAGCAGACAAATAAAGAGTATTTAATCACGAAAAAAATAAGTTCAAAAGGGTAATAAGACGAAATTAAAATTTAAATATATCTCTGAGATTTTAATTATAGTTTAGAGGGTACTTGTGCATTTTTCCTTTTAAAAAAAAAAGAAATGTATGTTCAAACTACTTTTAAATACTTCAACTTTAAATAATACTTTTCAAATATAGCTCAATTTTGTCCAAATATCTATTAGTACTGCTCCATAAATTTTTAATAGCCAATACAAAATCATACATAAGTTAATATCAAAAACTAAACTTTATATTTTGTACTACCATCTATAAATTATTTTATACAAATATAAAGTGCTATAAAGTTACTTATAATACATGATAAGAGTATCCAAAGACAAAATAGGCTAAATTAAATTAGACAATTCTAGTTCATTCATGTAGAATTCATCACATAACAATTTACACACTATTATTCATCATTGACTTGACACAGAAATTAAAAAGTAATAAATAATAGGGGTAATTTTACCAAGTCATTCTTTAAATATAATAAATACAATGTCCTGAAAAATGTAATAGAAAAATGACTATAGTTAATGATAAAGATAATTTTATCAAATCACCCTTTAAATATAATAAATACAATGTCTTGAAAAATGTAATAGAAAAATGAATATAATTAGTGATAAGGGTAAATTAGAAACTAAGTGTAAAATTATCTGTTAATTGTATAAAGTGAACAAATATTATTGGGCATCTTAAAATAATACGGGGATAAGTAAAGATAAACGGGAGAATAATATCTTTTGTATATTAACTTCTAAAAAAATCCATCCATTATAATATTTTGTCACCATAAACCAAACACCCCTTAGTGAACAGTTTTAGTAGTTAGTACGTACTTAAATAAATAAAAAAAACACAGTGGTAGTTGTGGGGGTTTATTGACTAGACAAAGGTGAAAAATTGTATAATAGTGCAGTCTTCTTTGGAGTTTTGAGGCTATTATTATGTGTTGACTCTTCACAAAATTGAACGCTGTGCTTTTTTAGGAAATCTCCCGACCAACATCCACGCCTCTGCTTCTACAACATAATTATCATATGTTCATAGTATTGTTGTTTCTAAGGTTGGTCAAAGGTGTAAAGATTGTAGCTTTAATGTTTGGGTTATCAAAACCAAATAATTGTGAATATGAGGATTTGAGGAGAAAGAATTGATTTTTTTTGGGGTTTGGTGGAAAAGAAGGTTCCTTTTTTTACCGTATCTCCTTGAATTGGGAAAGATATTTGACTTTTGCTGGGAACTTGATGAGGTTTTTGAAGGTGGACTTTAGCTTTTTGCTGCTTCATAGTTGAAAGAAATAACTGGAATTGCACAGAATTTGGGGTTTCATCTTAAGCAGAGTAGGGATTGTTTGTTACTTTCCACTAGGTAAGGAATTTTCTGCGTCTTACCTAATATTTGTCTAGTTTCTGGTGCTATGGATACCAAGAGAAATTCTGAATTTTAATTCTTAATTATTGCTAACATTTTCTCTTTGCCTTTTTCAATGTCAACTTTCTTGTTTCTGGAGATCTTCTGTGAAAGGCTTGTGAATGAAAACAGATGTGGTTATGCATCTGTGGATGTGTCTGTCTTTGTGTTTCTTGATTATTTTGAAAGTCGAAGAGAGGTGTTAACCTTTATAGCCTGAGATGTAATCTTTATTTTGAATAAAGTTTTCATTCTTTATGGATATGTGTGTGGATTTTCTGACCATCTTGTTGTTGTATGACAGATCTGCTTTTTGAATTGTGTGATTATCTATTCTTTTATTTACTTAATTCATGTGTGGGCCTGATTCTCTTTATAAGCCAAACTCACGGAAATAGGTATTTGCTCTTTGGGTGGCTGCGAATTTGAACTCAATAACTCTTGTCCGCTCTGATACTATATTGAATTGTGTGATTGTTTAGGGAGAGCACAACTTTTGCTTAGGGAGAGAGGAGAGCACAACTTTTGCTTGCATAATTATATCATGTCTTAATACTATTTTCTTGTCTTTTTCTCTTTTCCCTTTTTAAGTCTAAATTCAAACTACTGCCTTTGTCTCCTCCAAAACAGGTAGGTTGTTGCTCTTCAGAAATTTAACGTGTAAACACAAAGCTGTTGCTATCAATTTATGCTTATTAAGCCATGAATTCCTGGTATAGAATCATTGCCACGTTGTATGACTGAATAACTTTTTGGAAATATTTCTCATTCTGATGAATTTTGTCCTTCATATGGATTTTGTTGTCTTGTTTTCTTCTCTGTTGTAAGCTGACTGGTTGATGCTAGTATTTATCACTCCAAAATTAAAAATTATTTTTCTCTGCTCTTTTTTATCAGAATTTCCTAATGGGGAGTGATGCTGCTTCAGTTGCTGGGATAGGTCACTCATGGGAATCATCTTCCACTTCAATTGCTAGCTTGAGCAGCTCAATGATGGATCTATCTATAAATATAGACTTCAGCAATTTATCAATGGGAACTTCAGAATCTGTTCAGCTCCGATATTATCTCCATGCTTTGTTTAACTAAGACAATTTACTCTCGACTATTCTTCTAATCACCAAATGAGATGTCTCAAAAACTCCTGATATGACCCCATCTCTAAAGTGACAGTCCTCTTAATCTTGGTGCCTTCACATTAAGAAAGAGTAATAATCACTAGTCCTTTTTCTCCGTGTGTAAAGAGAATGTAAAAAACGTTTTCTGGTAAGGGAGTTTTGCTTGAGTCAGCTCTAGCTCCTGATGTACTATAAAGTATTTATGCGAATGAATCTTCATTGAGGATGCTATAATTCAAAACTGAAATTAAAAGTAGTAACCTCATTTGCAACATTGTACTGGTTTAAATTTTTGTCCTTATGAGATTGAAGAATGCTTAGTTTTGTTTATGGATTATGTACCTGTCAAATTTCATGGTTTCTTTGACCTTATCAAGCACCATTCTGCTGTTCATAGTTAGTTATACAATCCGTTCTATGCCTAAATATATCCTCTATGGTATGATGATAACAGGTGCATCGACTAATGTGCATGGAGCTAATTAAGTTTGTAACTAGAGCTTCAATGTTACTTCCAGCAATTGAAGAAGCCCGTCCTGGATGCAACTCAGGAATACAGGTGCTTTGCCAGTTAACCAGAGCACTTGTCAAAGCCAAGGACATTCTTCAGCATTGTCGTGAATCCAGTAAACTGTACTTGGTACGCATCTTCACTCAATCTTACGGAACTAGTTCTGTGTTTTTTCTTTTTTGGTTGAAATATATATTCCGTTAACAGAAGATTCCTTGCTTCAGAAATTAGTTGAAACGAATGTATATATTTGGTTAGTGGGTGGCATTTCATTGATCATCAACATTTGTTGGCTTTCCAGTGCATTTCTATTACATTTCTATATATCATAGGGAGGGATGGAGGGAAGATCCATATAATTCCAACTTCTAGCACACTTGATCAGGTCACACGACAAGTGTAAATATGTAAATGCTGCAAGTGAAACCCTTCTTTGTGTAATTTATCTACCTGTTTAGATAATTAGTCTGTTCATTCATATTATGGAAAATTAGTCTTGATAAAATTAGCACCATATTTTCAGGCACTAACTGGAGATGTTATACTTTCAAGATGCAAGAAATCCAGCAACTTGCTTGAGCAAAGCTTGAGCTATGTGCAGAATATGGTTCCTGTAATGTTGGCTACAGAGGTGAATGAGAAAATTTCCTTTTGGGAGTTTTATCTGTATTTATTTGCTTTCTTTTTCTGTACATCTTGATGGCAAAGACATTGTTAGTGTGCTGTGTTGAACTAAATGACAATGCCTGCAGTTTACATTAGGCTATCCATTGACTGTTGCCAGAGCTTTTTGTTTCTTGATCCTGCGAGCTCGTCCAATTAATTCCTTCATCTTTCATTTTCTTTCAAAGCTTTGTTTTCCAATGAAAGAGAAGGAAGAAGGATCACTCTTAAACTGTGTATTCTTTTTTGCTTTCTATTTCCTTATTTCTCTACCTGGTTGGTTTCTCTTATCTATTTGATGGCTCTGGCAATGCACTTTAATGACATTGTTGGCTGCAGGAATTGGTTCCTAAGTTGGTTCCTTTTCTCGAGGATACAACACTAGCAAGAAACTGTGTTATCATTTTGCAAAGTTTGTATCTGAAGAGGAGGCAAGGAAGGTGTTGAACAAACTACTTCATCAGTTTACATCTACAACACGTTCAGGGGAAGAACATGTCTTTGAGGCCATTCAAATCGCTATGCAGAAACTGCGTATCACATCTCCAAAAGATCTTTTGATAGAGAAAAGATCCATAAAAAAACAACTGGAGCAAATTGGGGAGAGTAATCCAGCAAAAAGGAAAATCTTATTGTTCTTTCTGAATCTTCTCAACAAAAATGGCAAAGTTATTGTGGCAGAGCATACAGAGAATGGATCTCTGCGGCATGAAGACTCACTCGAATTTGAAAAACAATTTGAAGTGGAATCTCGTCTGAGATATAATTATAATGATGCTCAAAGAGACATCTTCAACGGCTCTCTACTTCCTGATGAGTTCAAATGTCCTTTATCTTCGAGACTAATGTATGATCCTGTTGTCATTGCTTCTGGACAAACATATGAAAGATTTTGGATTGAAAAATGGTTTGCTCAAGGTAATGATACATGTCCAAAAACTAAAGAGAAACTGGGCCATTTGTTGTTAACCCCAAATAACTCAGTGAAGGACCAAATATCAAGGTGGACTGCAGCACATGGGGTCAGCGTTCTTGAACCCGGTGTACAAGCAGCAATCGGTCACTCATGGGAATCATCTTCCACTTCAATTGCTAGCTTGAGCAGCTCAATGATGGATCTATCTATAAATATAGACTTCAGCAATTTATCAATGGGAACTTCAGATTCTGGTTTTGCATCACATCCTTCACATGCTAAGATTTCAAATGATTTCAGTGTGGTGTCATCGGAATGCAGTGGCAATTTTCATAAAGGTCAATCTCGTGAAAGCATTCATGAAATGGAGCTGGAGCGTTTAACGAGGCTCAGTTCACTTTCTTGGGAGTCTCAATGCAACTTGGTTGGAAATATCAGAAACATGTTGACACAAAACGGTGAAGCTAACAATTGGATGTCATCGGACAACCTTATTCAAAAACTATTTAGATTCTTGAAAGATGCACATAAATGCCATGATCAGGATGCTCAATTATTGGGATGTCAGTCATTATTAGCAGTTCTAGATGAATGCGGGTAAACCTTCTCTCTCTGCCTCTCTCCCTCTCCTTCTCCCTCACGCCCCCCCCCCCTCTCTCTCTCCCTCCTAAGCGGATTAGTAAAAGGGTAACTGCTCAAAGAACCTCTGTGGTGACATTATTCTAACAAAATCTCTGGGGACAAATCCATGTAACAAAATTTTGAAATCCCTTTCATGTTGTTACTTTTTCTGATGAAACGTGAACTTGTCTGACTTCTTCCCCTTCAAAAGATTTTTTTTTCTCAAATCCAGTTTGACTTTAATTAATTATATTGATATCCTCAATGTTTAATGCTTTTAGGCCTTTTTGAAATCCTAGAACGTGAGGTCTTCTATCTTTGGTGGCATAGTTTCTATCAGTATTATAGTTTCTCTATCTTATTCTGGTTCCACATACTGATCCTTGTATGGTTCCTTCGTCTCAGAAGCAGTGTGCCATACTTGAATGATGATACATTTGCTCTTTTGACCTCCTTGCTTGGTTCAGAGGTTTCTAAAGCAGCTCTTGCTATATTCGAAGTGTTGTCCCGCCACCAAAACTGTCACCATAAAATTGCCTCGACTGGTGCACTAACTTCTCTCCTGGAGATTCTTGACACCCACAATAGAGAATTGCATGAACCAGCCATCAAAATATTATGTAACATGTCAGGAAGTAGCAAAATTGGTTCCTTGGTCGCACCTTCAGAATTGGTTCCTAAGTTGGTTCCTTTTCTCGAGGATACAACACTAGCAAGAAACTGTGTTATCATTTTGCAAAGTTTGTGCAACAAAGAAGATGCTAGAATTGCTATAGCTGAAACTGATGGATGCATTGCAGCAGTTGTGAAACTGCTCGAGAGTGACAGTCGCAAGGACCAGGAGTGCGCAGTGGAGTTGCTTCTTTCTTTATGCTCTCAACGAGTTCAATATTGTCAACTGGTAATGGATGAAGGTGTTATCCCTGAACTTGTCTCTGTATCTATTAATGGAAACAACAAAGCAAAGGCAATGGCTTTGGAGTTGCTGAGACTGCTAAAGGGGGAATTTAGTGAGATTGGAGAGTCTGATGAACCGGATGTCAACATTCCTAAACCCCAATTCATTGACTTCACTCAACAGAAATCTTGTTCCAAAGGAACAGGAATTTTTGGGAAATTTTTCTCAAAACGCGGTTCATCTGCTGCCAAAAGGATAAAATAGAAGGCGATACTGTGTGATTTTTACCTCGGTTTTGGCTATTGACATCTTGCACTGATCTGTTGTAGATAGTAAGATACATTTTCGCGTAGTAGGATGTGTATAATTTCACAGGTTAGTCTAGCTTTTGTTAGTGAGACGGCTTAATGGAGTGGCATAGACAGTAAGGATTCATATTGTTGTAGCCTGCTTATAGAAGGTGTAATTATTGTTGTTTGTATCTAGTTTTTGTTTTCATTTAATTGAGTTGACATTTCACAGGACATATTCAGGTGTATAGTATTTTGTATGTAAAAAATATGATAATTTTCCAAAGAGATCTCATTTTTTGTTTAAAAGGTTGAGAGTTGTTTGGACATAGATGAGTATCTGTTTGTCTCCTCTAATTTCCTTTATCTTCTGAAGTTTTAACAATTACTCTGTTGCTTGCTTAAGTTTTATTATATTATTATCAATTTCATGAATAGGTGTTATAAGTAATTTTATTATGTTAAATAAGCAAAAGCATTATGGCCATTTTTCGACCTGGCATTGTTTCCCACTGTTTCAATTACCATATATCACCATTAATAATAAGATCTGCCAACATTAGACTTATAAATAGAAGAAAAGTTTGGATATATATATATACGAGAATTGTGAGGCGATTTTTTTGGAAAAATAAACAAGCACAACTAAATACGTGAGAAATATATTGATTTGAAATAGCAACCTCAAAAAATAGTAGGAAAAAGATGTTTTCAGCCATTCTAATTTTTCTCTCCTCTTGGTCCAATTTTTCGGCCATTGTTTCTAATTTTTTTTTTTTGGTTCAATTCTGACGAGTAGTTAGTTCGGGGAAATTGACGAAATTGGGGATTTCTAGGTTCAAATTGCTTACGAGTTTGCTATAGTTGAATGTATTTAGTCATTTTTGGGTTGGCTCTATCTTGTTAAAAAGTAAACTTATTGCCTGGGAAGGCAGAAAAAACAAAAGGAGGATAATTCCCAGTAATGAGAAGGAAATTTCTCTTTTTTGTTTATTCCCTTCTCCTCAAATCTCATGACATAATTCAAACACATCATGTGGAATTTGCTTGTGTTAATTTGTTTTGTTGTATAAAGGGATATGTATTTCAAACAGCTCTTAAACAACGTTGTTACTCAGATAAGGTGGATCACAAGCTGTTTACGTGCACTTAGAAATAAAATAGCAGGTTTAAATGGCCATAATAATAGCCTGGTAAATTGTCCACTATATATATGGCACTTTGCCGGTCTAAGCATTTACCAAAACATTGAATTTGTTATATTCAAATGAAGGATAATATAGTAAACAAATCATTTTTATTAATTTATTACTTAAGGGGAGCCAAATCAAACATGGACAAGTAACGTATTTCATCCATCCATTTTTACTTGTCCATGTTTTACATGGTACATTCCTATTGATTATAAAACAACAACAAACAACATACCCAGTGGAATCCCAAAAGTGAGGTTTGGAGAGGGTAAAATGTACGTAGACCTTACCACTACCTCATAGAGATAAAGAGACTGTTTCTGGAAGACCTTCATTTCAACCCCTATTAATTATAAGTCATCCAAAAATTGAACAATGAATACTATTTAGTAACATGGATAAAATAGACACCATGACAAATTATCTCTTGATTTTTCAAACTGAACAACTATTTTTAGTACGTTGGACAAGTAAAGATGGATTGGTGGAGTAATAACGGGAAAACGGAATAGTATCCTTCACATGATTCAAAAAGTCCTGTTGTAATATGTCCATTGTCAAAGAACTTCGAGATGGTGAAAAAGGGACTTGGAGATCATCGAGAAACAAAGATCATGTGTTTACACATTGCCAAATATTTATTCTTTTATAAAGAACTTTGGGACAAAGTCACCCAACTCTCTATGTATCTAGTTGGGAGTGGTCCTAAATATCAGCTCCAACCGCAACCAGATACCAATTTACCACAAACAATCTGAAATTCCAATGCATCTATTTGGAATATAATCTCAGCAAGGTTCTGGGTCCAAAAGGATTAGACTTCCAAAAAGAAATAGCTTAATCAACAAGAACTAGACTTACAAAGAAAGAGAAGGATAGGTTAAAACGAGATATTTGGTGTATAAACATAGTTGTAACTTGTAAATAGTGGAATATGCTGTCAAAATAGTTCAATCCAGAGTAATTAACTAGGTGAATAATCAGTCAACTTCTCCACCGTCGTTCACAGAACCTAACGGAGGACGACAATTGTCAATCGAATGGTAGGAACAAGCCAATGCAAATGCAAATGCAGCTTTGAAGACTAAAAAGGACGGATGGGCTGCAATTCCAGGGTCTCGTAAAAATTATTGTAAGTGGACAGTATGGGTCATTATCACTTCTACGTGAAATCGGCTCTGCAGATCAACAAGTTCTTTCTCAATTTACATGGCAAAGAGCTGAATGATAAATTTAAAAGCTTAAGGATAATTTTAGTTCAAGGAAACAGTTAACATGAGAATGCTATTAGAGTAACTGCACAGGGCACAACTAATATTCTCATTTATATAAAAGGCCGTGCATTGAGAACTTCTCTAAGAGATTGAACATGAATTTGGAACATTATGAAGCAACCAAAGAGAAGAAATGGAGCTTATCATGATTTGCAATCTGCATGAAATCATTCACAGGCTGGTTTCGTGTCAAAGCTGCTCAAGCATATTGCAAAAGCTTGAAAAGCAGAAAGTGGATAGCGGTAGTCCATGGTGAAGATGTCTTTTCCAATTTTTCCAAACTGTAGAATTACTTTTTCTTGCTCTGCGACTGGTATGTTGTGAGACGGATCAACTGCTGCTACTAGCTGAAAATTTTTCACAGAAGCCACTGTAACACGGCCTTTAAAATTTAAGCACCAGCACTGCAATTGTTCATGCCACCTAGGAGCCTTGTTTTTCAGCACAAGCAGCTCTTCAGAAATCTCTGTCACTGCTGACCTTGAAATGCCAGAGGAGCTGATATCCGTAGCTGGCTCCTTTGCTTTTGAGAGTGGTGCAGAAAATGACTGTTCATCAAAAGATTGTGGGAATGATTTAGGTGTTGGAGCCTTGCCTCCCTCCTGAATTGAAGACAAAGGGATAGAGTGCATGGCAGAATGCATTCTCCTAGGTCCTCTTGTACGAAGAACATTGAGTTCATAGGAAATGGTAGCTACTCTATAGTTGCACGCAGGTACTCTGGGAGAAACTTGTTTAGCATGAAATCTCCGACTGGGACGACCAGGTTGTTGAATGGCTGCATCACTTGGGGGTTGGCTATCATATATGCAAAACTTGGTCCCAAGAAAGTTAGACCTGGTCAAATTATTTTCAAACATTATTAAAGTAAAATGATGGGAAGTGGAAATTTTTCTTTGCTCTTGCTAAGTTGAAGGGGGTGAAGAGGAGTGAGTGAAGGAACTATATCTGGAAATTTGATTGAACTTGCCTCAGTTTCCCAGCGTACATACTGCTAGCTCGAGAAAAATCATCTGCAACCAATGATATCACAAAGTCTGTGCTTGTTGCCCTTCTGATTTTCTTGGCGGACAACAATACTTTATCCCTCTCATCCTCAGCTGTCATTAAGTAAAATATTAGTCATGCATCTTTCATTGACTTGGAAGAATTTCCGATGAAAACCACAGACCACAGACATTAGTAGAAGTTATAAAAGGTTTTAAATTTCCAATCTAGTGTACTAACTTGAATGTCAGACATAATACATCAGCCTAATTTTATGTTCCCCGTTAAGTAGGATCTTAAAATTTTTACAAAACAACTCTTATCACTTAAAAGAATATCCATCTCGAATTTCAACTGTTTAAAGACGAGATTACTTACAAGGAGTCATGCCAAAGTAAAGGCGATAAACTGAATTAGCTCTGTCCCATTTAATAAAGCACTGGATTGGAGATTCTCGGGGACCCGGCTGGTTTAAACATGGAAACAATAAAGATATCTCTTAATATCAATCAACATGAGCAATAGAAACCGAAAACTGAAATAGATTAAGGAGATTACCTGTTTCAGTGAAATGGGAAAAGTAAGCCTACCACATTCCTCAGGTGTCTTAACAATCTCCTTAGTAATTTCCCTCCATGATTTGCAAACAGATGCACAAGAGAGAACCACGGAACGAGCAGGCCATGACGCATCACTCTGTTCAACCCTGAGGATAATATCCAAAAGAAGTTCCGGTGGTAAATTTGCCCATTCCCCTTGCTCAATGGGATCAGAAAGAGCCACATCAGGGACTATATGGGACCGGGTTCTGTTGCTAAAATGCTTTCTTTCTGTTCCCCTCGTTGATATATTCCCTATCCTATCTTTCATATCCCTCAGCTCACGAACAATGCTCTTCAAAGACATTTCTATCAATCAACTAGACCTTGCCTTCAAATAGAAGGGTAAAGTAATTAGAACAATGAAACAACTTTCAAACATTTTCACCTTTTAACCAAAATATGAATCAATTTACTAAGCCTCAATTTCAAACATTCTGCTCTACTGGTACCCATTTAATTCCAATCCAAAAATATATCACAAACAAGAAATTCTCTATATTTTCATCAAAATTAATACCTTTTGTGACGGAGAAAACAGAACACCTGCAAGAATGTAGGAACGGGAGCTTTATGTCATTTCTAGCACATCCCAAGTTTCAAAATCAAAACTTCAGCACTCAAAATGGTAATTCTGAGATTCCAAAACAATTAAAAAAAAACCCAGAAATTTAAAATGTGAGTTTCTTTACAAAGGAAAAACAATACCCCAGGTGAAAGAAATTCAAAATGAGCGATCCTGGGGCATTATATACTATCTCCGACGAAAACCAAAAGCAAAGCCGACATGCAGCTAAGAAGAAATTAAGAAAAAAGAAAAATTACTAGGAAATACATCCAGGAAACAGAAATGCACCAAAATATAGAAAAAAGGTAGGAGAAAACCTAAAAACCGAGTTACAAAGAAGATGAAATCGTTGAAAGCAAGCTGCGGGATGCAGAGATCCAAGAAGGAAAAAACGCGGCCAATGAGGTAGAAGTCCTCACTTCTCAGATGGAACCCTGGATCGGCAACGGTTCAGACTTTATGTCATGTCGCCAGAACCGCCAGGAAAAGCCGCCATTAATTCCGCCAACAAGTTGAAGAGAAAATGTCACGAGCTAGGAAGACGAAAGGGCTTTCTTCATCAAAAGATT
>DF364118.1:7204-31475 GCA_000787875.1 Solanum virginianum | reverse complement strand
TATAATTATATTTAGTAAGAGTTAAAATTATGTTAAAACTCATAATTTAAGTTAAACAATATATTATTTGTGTAAATTACCCTATAATCTGTTCTTGATAAAAGTTTGAGGCCCAATAAAAACATATGCCTTGTAGTAAAATGGATAAATTACACAATTACACAACATATTTTTTCATATTTTCTAATAATTCCTACCATCTTAAAAAATTATAAAAATATCTTATTTTCACTCTTTCTCTCCAACTTGTAAATACTTAGACTATTATTTCTCTCTCCTTCTTAATTTATCCTAAATTATCTCCTAATTTTAAGTACTTTAATCAATATCTACATAATCTTCCTATTATTTGGTTCTCTAATCAATATAACAACAACAACAACATACTCACTACAATCCACAAGTAGGGTCTGGGGAGGATAGAATGTACGCAGACTTTACCACTACCTCATAGAAGTAGAGAGGTTGTTTCCTGGGAACCCTCATCTCAAAAACCCACAAGCAGAATAAACTAGATATGACAAACAGTAAAAGAAAGGAAACAAAAAAACGACTAATACAAACACAGAAACAACAAATAAAGACCACACATGTAATAAAACACTACTACTCTTCTACACTACTATACTCCAAGACTAGATAACCACCTAACCCTACCACCAATTAGCCTACTACTCTAATTCGTGACCTCCACTGCTTTCTATCTAGGGTCATGTCTTTGGTGAGATCAAGTCCCTCCATATCATGTCTGATCACCTTCCGCAGCACTTCTTCGGTCTACCTCTACCCCTCTGAGTAGCTCCTAAAACTAAACTCTCGCACCTCCTAACATGAGCATCGGTACTCTTTCTCCGCACATGTCCAAACCATCGCAATCTCACTTCCCTCATCCTTATTAGCCACCGGAGTCACCTCTAGCTTCTCCCGAATGGTCTCATTCCTAACTTTGTCACTCTTGGTGTGACCACACATCCATCGCTCACTCCTGGTGTGACCACACATCCATCGCAACATTCTCATCTCTGCGATATGCATCTTCTGAACACGTGCCTTTTTGATAGAATTAATTTTTTTAAAGAAAAAAGTATACATGACTTTCTTGAAATTACCAAAAACTTCTTTATGACTTTGTTGAAATTACCACAGACTACTTTATCGACATTACATGAGTCTGAATTGTATATATAATTATATATTTTATATTGAATATACATGGACTTTCTTGAAGTTGAAGAGGAGATTAAAAAAAATTGTAGATGAAATTGATTAAACTTTTTGAAATTAGCAGGGTTAACAAGATAGCCAATGTATACAAGTACTTTTATCATTAAATATTGTAGAGATAAGGCGGTCAGATTAGTACCTTGAGAGCGGATAAGGCGCGTTCAACTTGATCGTCGGAAAAGCCTTCGCAAGAAAGCTTTTCATAGGTAGAACGAAGTTTCTTGGCCTTCTGTGCTTTTGAGAGAACGTCCTCTGATGGAGCCGGAGACTGAGCGGAGCGGCCGGAATTAAGCAACAGCCGTCGGAGCCGATTCTCGTTCTCGACAGAAATTTGCAATTTGGGACCTGTTGAAGAAGAACCTTTACCTTTGAATTTCGGTTTCTTCTTTGAAGCCATAAAATGGGCGGGAGATAGAAGTAAATGAAGTGAAAGAAGTAACAATGGTGATGGAAGAGGAAGACTTAACAGTGATGAATAGCAAAGAGTTCTCTAATCAATCTTTTTGTAATTAATTTTAATTTTAAATTTTTTATTATTATTTTTAAACGAAATAAAATAAGGAAGAAACTTCACACATTTTCTTCTCAAATCAATTAACAAATACAAAATTAAAATACGGGTGAAAACATCTCTATAAAAATCAAGCAATAATTTTAAGTATCAAGTATCTACTAAACAAAAATTAAACACCTAATTTTAAGTATCAAATATCTACTAGACAAAAAACATAAAACTTATGTCAGGTATTAATTATCAAAAGTTTGATAAGCACAAGTGTTTTTTCTTAAAGTATCAAATACCTAAAGCTCTGATTCTAACGACGAGTATCATTTTAAAAAACACAAAAATCCTTAATCAAGTATCAACTATCCAAATCAAACACTTAATTTTGAGTATCAAATATATATTAGACAAAAAATCATAAAACTTATCTCAGGCATCAATTATTAGTAGATTTATAAGTACAAACGCTCCTTCTTAAAGTATCAAGTACCTAAAGCTCCTATTCCAATGATGAGTGTCACTCTAAAAAAATATGAAAATCCTTAATCAAGTATCAACTAGCCAGATCATATACCTAATTTTAAGTATCAAAAAAAGCAAATTTTAAATACCTCGTCTTTACTTTGATTTCGGAGAAAAGGAAAAATCTAATGTGTGAAACAATGGATATTTTTCATCAAATAATGTCGGCATGTGATCAACTCTGTGTGTGTTGTCCGACAATGCAGACAAGGTACGTAAATCCGTAAATTTAGATTTTTCTCTCTTAGAATAAAGAACATGTATTCCCAAAGAAACCAATGAATAAGGCATACTTAGATATGGACTCCCAAACACAAACAGAAGACAACACCATAAACAAATACTAAGGAGGGTGTAGAGTCACTATGACTTGCCAGATTAGGTTTAGTTTGAAAGAATTGCCAGATTGGTATGATTGTGTTGTACTGGATTATGTGCAATATCACGTGCAACCTTATTATCACAATATAGTTGAATTGGTGCCTTAGGTGAATAACTCAAATCTATTAAGACAAGTCTCAACCATAATGCTTCACATATTCCAAGTGTCATTTCTCTGAATTCTATCTCCGTGAGTGAGCAATAATATTTTAATTTTTGCTTCTTCATGTAACAAAATTTCCTTCTCGAAAAATGAATTGAAATATCCCGAAAGAAAAGGTATAATTTAGAGCTTGAAAGCCAAATCGACTTGCACTAATTTTGTTTTTTTCTAAAAAAAAAATGCAACTTACAGATTATAATTTTTTTCTAAATCATAAATCATACTCAAGTTCTATAATTAATGATCAAGAAATTTAGTCATTGTAGAGCCATTATTCATAAATATATACTTATCGACCCAATCCAAATCATGAGTTGTTAGGATTGAGTTAATATTTTTGAATCTCACGTAAAAAGTAAAATTAGGAGAAAAAATCAATCAACTCACAGATCAAAATCAATCTAACCCAATCATTAATTTATCAGAGTTTTAAGTAAAAACATCTTTAAATTATATCCAAAATTGAAGGCACATCCTTAAACTATAATAATTAACAAAAACATCTATGAGATATCTAAAAGATTTAGCAAATCTCATCTTTTTTCTAACTTTGTTAAAGAACTAAAGAATTCACTTTATATGCACGTCATGTGACTAAAAAAAAATTCTTTGATTAATACCTCGAAGTAGTCCACTGATAATTTTTTCTTTCCTCCGCAAGGTTGATTTCTAAATTAAGAACTTCATCCTTATTTGCTTTATTTATCCTTGCTTAAGTAGATAACTTTAGCTTACAAAAATTAGTACTAATATAAGTGAATAATTTAAAATTGTTTAGTATACTATGGTCTATTTTTTAATCAATGTGGGACTTTAATGTACTCTGACGTCAGTGAGGTTGGCTCGTGAGGATGCACACCATGACTGTCTGCATAACTGCAACCCCTTACTTGTTCTTGCAGCCCTTGCTTTCATCCATTTTCCCACTGCGTTGTGAAGGAATCATGTTACATCTTAAACGAATCACAAATGGCCACTCCTCCTTCCTTCGATTATTCACAACTCCCGCCACTTATGAATTGCATTCCTCCCTCCAAAGGCTGCAGGTGCAACCCACACACCACCACCTAGAACAACTCTTCTTGTCTCATTTCTCCACCACAATCAATAATCCACATTCTTCACAAACATATGCCACACTCTTCCACGCCTGCGCCCGCCTTTATCGCCTCGACATTGGCCAAAAAATCCACCACCACTACATTCATTACCATCACCCCATTGCACTTCATCAACAACAACTCTACACCATCAATCATATCCTCAACATGTATGCCAAATGTGGTGATCTCGAATATGCACACCACCTATTTGATCAAATGCTCCAAAGAAATATTGTTTCTTGGACTTGTCTTATTTCTGCCTACGCTCAATATGGGAACACGGATCAATGTTTTCGCTTATTTTCAAATATGTTAGCTCATTATACCCCTAATGATTTTGCTTATGCTAGTGTTCTATCTGTGTGTGATAGCAGCTCATGGCGTGGTACGCAAGTCCACGCTCTTGTGATCAAAACAGGTTTTGATACATGTGTTTACGTGTGTAATGCTTTGATTACAATGTACTCGAGGAGTAGTGGCAGTACAGAGGCTTGGAAGGTTTTCAATGATATGGAATTCCGGAATCTTGTTTCGTGGAATACAATAATAGCATGGTTTCAAATGTGTGGACAAGGTGATAAGGCTTTGAGATTTTTCTCCATAATGCATCGTGATAGTTGTTTGGGGTTTGATCGCGCCACTCTTGTCAGTGTACTTTCTTCTCTATTAGGAATGGATGAAAGTGATTTTTCCTGGGGTCTTCAAAGTTGCTTCCAATTGCATTGCATTAGTGTGAAAACCGGGCTTGTACGAGATGTTGGGATTGTGACTGCTTTGGTGAAAGCTTATTCAATTCTTCTAGGAGAGGTTAGCTATTGTTACAAATTATTTCTGGAAACAAATGGATGTCAAGATCTCATGTTGTGGACTGAAATAATTGGGGCATTTTCAGAAAGAGATCCTGAAAAAGCTATTCTCCTTTTTGGTCAGTTGCTCCGGGAGGGGTTAAATCTAGATAGTTATGCTTTGTCTATTGCACTGAAAGCTTGTGCAGGACTCATGACAGACAGAAGTACCTTGATGGTGCACAGTAAAGTTATTAAATCTGGTTTTGTGGATGTTCTAGTGCTTGGAAATGCATTAATTCATGCATACGCAAGGTGTGGCTCAATATCTCAGGGCAATCAGGTTTTTGAGGAGATGAGATACAGAGATATAGTTACATGGAATTCGATGTTGAAGGCTTATGCACTGCATGGCAAAGCAAATGAAGCATTGGAACTTTTTGGTAAAATGGATGTGAAACCTGATGCGGCCACTTTTGTTGCTCTGCTCTCAGCTTGCAGCCATGCTGGAATGGTGCAAGAAGGGATTCAAATTTTTGATGCTATGTTTGAAAAACACGGTATTGTTCCTCAACTCGAGCATTATGCATGTATAGTTGATATTGTTGGCCGAGCAGGTCATATTTTTCAGGCGGAGAAAATAATAAAAGAAATGCCCATGCAACCAGATTATGTAGTGTGGAGTGCATTTCTTGGAGCATGCCGCAAACATCGTGAATCTGGGTTCGCCCAAATAGCTGCATCTCGGTTAAAGGAGTTAAATCCAGAAAATTCATTAGGATATGTACTCATGTCAAATTTATACTGCTCAACCCATAGCTTCAATGAAGCAGGTCATCTTAGGAAGCAAATGAGAGGGCTTGGTGTTATGAAGCAGCCTGGATTGAGCTGGACAGATCTTGGTTGAAGGAGTTAGATCCAGAAAATTCATTAGGACATATGTACTCACGTGAAATGTATTCTGTTCAGCCCATTGCTGCAATCAAACAGGTCATCTGAGGAAGCAAATGAGAGTGCTTCGTGTTACAAAGAAGCCTTGATATACTTCCGGAGGCCTGCAACATCCAGACCAGAGAGCTATATACACTAATATGGAGGACTTTGTGAAAGAACTGAAACATATTGGTTCCATTACAACAACAACAATAACATAACACCCGGTGACATGCAAACCTTATCATCACCCTATGCGAGATAGAGAGATCATTTTCGACAGACCATCCTCTCAAGAAAACCGTTTTCGAAAACAAGTTTGAAAGATACAAGAGTGAAGAAGTGCGCAATGAAACTCCCGGGAATTAGCATGACATACAAAATGCCGGATTATTTTATCCCACAATGTACTCTAGCAATCTCTCGAGGGTCATTTGGTACAAGGGATAAGGGATAATAATTCCGGGATAAAATGTAGGGCTATTTTATCGTGTGTTTAATTTGAGGTATTAGTTAGTGTCATAATTATTTATCCCACTATTTATTCTATAATGATGGCATACTTCAGATCTTTTGCATATCTAGGAATGTGCACTCGTTTCCAATGGAGTAGATGTATACAGATGAAATGGATATTGGGTTTTCAATCTATATAATGCTTCATATTGAATGAAAAAAATAATCATATCAACTGACATAGCGTTTCATATAGTAATGAAATAATATTCATAATTAGAATATTCCAGCATATATATGAACATAATCAATCTAGTCTTTTCTTTTACAAATATATGCAAAATAAACCATAGTATATGGATAATGTGTAACAATACGACTTAAGATAAGAAGTCTTACATCAGCAAAACATATGAGAGATATTGGGTATATAATTAAGCATGTCTTATCGGCTAGTGGCGTATTTTAAAGCCGTGTAGGACTAGGCCCAAAGCAGACAATATCACTAGCAGGCTAGGCCATTACAAAAGGTATTAGAGTCACTTATGTGTCAGCCAATAATATCCTGGTAAGGCAAACAAAGTCAATGTGGGTCAGAGTTCAATCAAGTTTAGGCATATCCTGATAAGGTAAACAAACTTAGTGTTGAGTTTAAACAAATCTCATGCGGTGGAGCAAAAGCTAAACCAACATCCCTGTTTGGAATAGGATTTTCTTGAAAGGGACCAGATAAACACTTGTTGCTAGCTAGTACACCGAGGGCTCTAATTAAGAATAGAGAAGTATTCACTACTATTTCACTCTCCATCATGTTCTCTTATTAATCATTGTTTATATAATATATTTGTAAGTTAAATTGCACGCACACACAAATGTCTAAAACAGACAATTTATTAGCAGACTGGACCGTTGCACATGTCTCTCCAATAATCATTCCAGAGCATCAATTACTTTTTTTTAACCATACCTGAAGCGGATCCAGGATTCAGAGGTTACAGGTGCCATATCATCTAAATAGGATAAGCAGGTCGGTTCCTTCGAGGACAAACCTTGGTTTTGTCTTTCGGCTTGAATAAGCCAAGTGAAACTAAAATGGCAAAATTTAATTTTGTCTTCCGTAAATAAAGCCGAGTAACTGATCCAAGTGGAATTAAATTTTGCTTAGTGTAGTATTTTCTCTTTTGTTTATTTTACTTGGGTAGATAGATTATTTTCTGTCAATATTTATCCGTTTACTTTCTCTCCTATATGTTTAAATTCTCACTTAGGCTTTTTAGGATAATTTTCTTAAAATAAGTCACCTTATTTGCAAATTGCAACACCCACATAAATTATGAGATACGGGCTAGACCCGCATTTTGCGGACCTCGAGGGTGCCTAACACCTTTTTCTTCGAGGTAACTTGAACCCTTAATCGATCTCTGGTTGAATTTGTTTAGACTTAGGTTTAGTTTTAGATAGAATGGTGTCCTAATACACCTTAAATTTATTAGGTAGCAACTCTTCATTCTTTTCAAATCCCAAAAAAGTTATGTCACGACGTCGTCCAGGTTCCCATCTTTTTGCGAGAAAAAATGGGGTGCGACAATCGGATCGTGGAGTTTAATTCACTTCTCACTTTTGGAAATCCTTCCAAAGAGGACTTAGCACTAGAGTGAAGTTGAGTACGCTGTTTCATCCTCAAATTGACGGGCAAGCCGAGAGGACTATTCAGACATTGGAAGATATGTTGAGAGCTTGCGTGTTGGAATTCAAGCGAAGTTGAGATGAACATTTTCCACTTATCGAGTTTACCTACAACAACAGCTTTCATGCAAGTATTGAGATGGCACCATTTGAAGCATTGTATGGTAGACGATGTAGATCGCCCATCGGGTGGTTCGAAGTCGGTGAAGTGGCATTAATAGGATCGAACTTGGTGATAAATGCTATGGAGAAAATTAAAAGCATAAGGGAGAAATTACAAATAGGCCAAAGCTGAAAAAAGTCCTACTTTGATGTGAGAAGAAGGGAACTTGAGTTCGAAGTTGGTGATTGGGTCTATGAAGGTGTCTCCAATGAAAAATGTTCTCTGGTTCGGCAAGAAAGGAAAATTGATCCCTACATATATGGGACCCTACAAGGTGGTGAGAAGAGTAAGGAAAGTAGCGTATGAGTTAGATCTACCCAACGAGTTACACTTGATTCATCTGGTCTTCCATATATCAGTGTTGATGAAATTTACGGGTGACCCAAGTTCCATAATTCCTTTGCATGATGTGAATATTAAAGATGATTTGAGTTATGAAAAAAGTAATGGTTGAAATCCTGGACCTACAAGTGAAGAAACTAAAGAATAAGGAAGATGCATCTGTCAAGGTCCTTTGGAGAAATCAGCAAGTCGAGGGTGCTACATGGGAAGTGGAGGCGGATATAATGAAATGCTATCCACATCTATTCCACTCTACTCAAGCCTAAGGTACTAAGAAATTCTTTCAAAATCTCAATTCCATGCATTTTAATTTCTCATGATGTATGCATTTATTTTGATGTCTATGAACTTCTTTGAGACATGTCTAAAGTATGGAATCTAAAATTTTTGAGAAATGATGCTTAACTTGCATTTTTGCATTGGATGTTGGGTTATTAGTTGTGAGTTTACTCCTTAGAGTCTGTCTTTAAGTACATTTGGAGACAAATGTTCCCAAGGGGGAGATATTGTAATGACCCCCAGTTTAGAAGTCCTGAGTACAGAAAAAGTTGGCCCGAAAAGTGATTTGAAGTCTGATTTATGAGAAACTTATGGCCCATAAAATGACATACGACCCGTAGGTTCGGCTCTTAAGCATAGAACTTCAAAAAGGAAAAAAGTTTTCAAGTGTGGGGTAACCCACATACCAAGTGACAACCCGTAAATATTTTACGGCCCGTAGATTGCTTCGTGAGTGAGACCCCAGACATAAAGGAAATTTTAAGTTTTATAAAGGTAATATACAAGTTATCAAATGGCCCATGGAATGTGTTACGCCCCATATAGACCTTTTGTGGGTAGCGCTAAGGAAGTGGAGAAAAATGGTTAAGTGTGTGAGGACTCTACGAGTCCAACCACGGCCCGTAAGAAGTTTCATGGCTTATACTATTGATCATGGTTTTTGATTAAGAAAAAGTCAATTTTCAAGATTTTCATATGTGTCATCAGACGAGGGGACTTATGACCTATATGTCAACCTACGGCCCGTAATCGGGGTTCTGTAAGTCATTTTTGATAATTTTTAATAAGGGACAGTTTAATCATTTCCTGCAATTTTATTTTTATACTACATCATTTTGGGTCTGGAAAGGGGGACTATATTAATCTTCAAGCCCTAGAAATACCCCTCATTTTCTCATTCCTTTAATTCCAAAAAAATTCCAACGGCAAGAGCTCTAAAAAATAAGGCTAGGTTTCCAAGCTTTCTAACCCAAAGGCTTCAATTTCATTTCTCTTTAGTTCTCCAGGTATGTGAGTTGATTTATGGGTATCCTTTCACCCATAAAGTTCCCTATTATGCATTTTACCTTTTCATTAGTTCCTCAATTTAAAGGACATACTTATGATAATTTCACGATCCTTATGTTATGATATGGTACTCATAAAGTTCAAGGACTATTTTACTAGGAAAATATATGCATGTTTGAAATATGATGATTATCCCATGATGAGTTTCAATATGAATAAGGTTGGGCGATTTCGATGTTTCTTTTTAAAGAAATTTCTCAATACTTTGTGATTTGATGCATCAATTAAGCCCACCTTGTTTTAATAAAAGTTTTCTATGAATTATGACTATGACTAGGCAATTTTTGAAGAGTTTCAAAGCTAAGTTACCAAAGATATATGTATGATGATCATTTCCCTAAAAGATTGTTGCTCCCAGCACACGCAAGTTTACATGGTCTCATAAGTAATATAGTGGTCCTAATTAAAGAGTCGGGTTGTCGAACCCAAGAGATTTGAATGAAAATTAGTAACCAATCTTAGTTATCAAGTTTATGGTGTTTTTGGTAACAAGATTTAAGAATATAAGTGAAATAATTGTAAAGAAGAAATTTCTACTGAATAGATCTGAATTTTACTGACAAAGATATCAATTAACGGGCAATTCCAGGATTGTAACTTTTACGACTCTGTTTAGTCTTAACAATGTTTATATATGTCTGGGTTACTAATTATTGATTTATGGGGTTTAAGTTACCTAAACAGGGTTGCACGCCTCTGCCGGCCTACTGTTATTGACTACCTAACTACATCATTGAGTGGGGATAGACAGGCCAATAAAAATGCATTAAAGTTATCTTCCGATACTATGAACCGAGCGAGGTGTAAGGGTAGTTGTCACAGGTCTCCCTTACACGAATCAACCTATTTTCCTAGTCAACAAGCTCCCTACACTACTGAGTTCTATCCACTCCAACATCTCTCGAATCCAAAGTGAACAACTAATGTACTCCCTAGTTGGCCAGACTCAGAAGTATAAGTAAAAATAGCATAGGATTAATCAAAAGAACCCATTCATAGATGTTTAAAGTTAAGAACTACACATTATCTGTGGCTACAATCCCAGAATATGAAGACTTAGTCACTCATGATCGTGAAATAAACCATGAATGATATGGAAAACATAAAAACCCAAAGAATAAAGATTAAACTAATAGAAATACTCTGAGAAAAGGGTTCTCCGTTGTCCCTACTGAGTTTCTTGCGTAAAAATAGAATGTAAACCTAAAGTCTAAGATAGAATAATAATAAAAATTCCATAACTTGACTTTTCCGCATCATGTCCTCAGGTCCGCGATGCGGATCCTTTGTATTTACTAGGTTTCCTCTTAATTTGCTGACGAGGCACTTTTACATATCTTTTGACGCGGACCTTGCACACTTTTCAGCTTCACACCTTTTTCTACATCTTTCAGCTTCCACAACTTTGTCCCAAGTCTGCCATATGGACTTTGGTCTTCTGGTTGCTTTTACTGACTTTTATCTTTCGAATTCCAGGCTTTGTTCTTTCTTCAAATCTGGGTTTAACTCTGAACTTTTTCAACTAAATCAAAATCCTGCAAAAACACAACCAACCGGCGCACTCGGCCCTGTGTTAGCAAAATAAGAGAAAAAATACACTAAAACACGTAGACTCTATGAATTTACCCTCTAACTTGTCTCTATTTATGAACATTATTGACTAATTAGGTGTATAAATATGCCTAAGATCACCATCCCACACTTACAGCTTTGTCCGTCCTCGAACAAAGCAAGACACGTGCATGAGACTCCCTATGGTAATACGTACAACAAACATCATGCGGCCAAACTCTTTGAACCATGGTGACAACTTTCAGTGCCCTTGGTAGAATCAACTCGATCCTAGCACTCATGTATACACGTAGACTCATGCAAAATATTTAACAATTCATCCAGTTACTATCATTGGATGATCATATGCCCTCACCAAGAAGAATTACTCATGCACACCACTAAAAAACTAAATAGAAGATTAAAAATGGGTACACAAACAACTCTCACTCTCTAAAAAGATGTCTCATATTACTTTTAGATTTTATAGGCTTGCCCTTAATTTGTAAAACTTAGACCTAGCTAGAATTTTTCTTAGAGGATCTTGTAGGTCTTTATTTGATTGTAATGTAGGTTGTGGGTAGGTGGGATACTTTTATGGATATGGCTGACACGACTCAATTCCCAAGCGCTCATAACATACACTTCACTTCCTTTCATCACTTTCATTCCTCCTTAATTCAACAACCCTTGTTAACACTTCACTAAGCCATGCTTTAAGTACTTAAATTATTTACATATGATCAAAAGACAATACTAACTACTAATAAGTAGATACCTTAAAAAGAAAATAATTAATTTTTTTTTCAAGAACCAGTGTGCATCCGCGATGGATCCGCGACGCGGAGGCATCACGGATCAGCACTAGATGACTGACTGTAACTTCACTTTTTGGGGCCAAAACAGTGTGCGTCTGCATTTTATCTGCGACACGGAGACAACGCAGACCAACACTGTTTGGTCGACATTATTTATTTATTTTTATTTATTTTATTTGAAACTCTACTACTGCTCAGCCCTCGAGTGTCCATTCGAGTTCCTTCTCCTTTAATACAATTTGCTAACACGTTAGGGAATTAGGATCAAACATAGATAATTTATCAAAAAAAGGGATTGGCTTGAGTTATGGTTAATCAAAGAATAGGCTAAGGCTCAAAATGGCTAACTAAAGATATTTTAATTAGGAGAGTATAATAGTGTTACACAATTGGGCTACTAACGAAATGCCTAGATCCTCTCCTTTAATTTAAATTCCTACCAAGTCCACTTTACATACCAGGCAAGTTCTAGAACCTATTGCAACAGAGACTCACAATTTGCTCGCTCACTCATGACACACTTTTGTCACGAAGTCATCACTAGAGTCACAATTATAGTATTCACATGAATTCAATTAATTAAGCATATATAAACTTGTGACTTACAAGGATCAAACGTCTACTCCTAAACTCCGTTCAAGTGTTTACGCTCGATGCTCGTTTGTACACTACCCTACTCTAAATGAACTCGATTCGACGAATGTCCTTAGGGTAGTCGTCATCCATCCATCATAGGGCCCCTATCACTCGACTATGACTACTACTACCATTTGCAACCTACAAGCAACTACTACTAAATCAGTGCATCCATATCATGTTACTAATAAAGCATCCATGCACAACATAGTCAATAGTTACTAATTACAGACCCAAAATAACATAGTTAATGGTTACTAATTACAGACCCAAAATAAGATAAAAGATGTCCAAACATAAATAATAAACATCACAAAGCTAGGAAATTAAAATAGTCTTAATACATGTCAATAGTTACGAAATGAAGCATATTCATAGATCAATCCCCACCCCACAATTAGACTTAGCACTGCCCTCAGTGCTAACCATACAAAACCTGTGAGGCAGAAATCATGGTGCTTACTCATCATCGGGCCCTGGTAGAATAGGCTCACCCCCCACGTAGACTGGTGGCACGTCAGCAATCTCCTTATCATCGAACTCGGACTCATCATGCACCTCCCCTGGGTCTGCGAGTACATCATCCTCCACTGGTTCGATGAACCTCAGCCTAATGCCCAAAAATGTTTTAGCATAAGCGTTGAGAGGGTATCGAACCTCAATATCTTGAAGCTCTTGATGTGTAGAAGGGTGGTCGCTAGCCTGGTGCCTCAGCATCTCGAGCCCGTACATACGGGCCATAATTAACTCATCCTGGTATACTTTCTTAGCAGTGGTGAGCATCAGGACCAAAGAAAAATCAGGCCCCTTAATGTGTGTGGCAATACAGGCGGGCCTGAATGGCGAGGAAATAATTGGCTTCCTCCTCCAGTACACCTGTCATACGACATAATTGAGTGATAAGGCCTCCGAATGCATACTTGTAACCCTTGTGGGTCTTTAATTTCCTCATAGCTAGCTTGAAAATGGTGTCATAGTTCAATGCCATCCCTGTCATGAGTGCATATGTGAGACATACTTGATCCCTCGTCACGTTTGTGAAATGTTATCCCTGGAAGAATGAATGTGTCACCAGCTTGACCCAGACCCGGGCCTCTTTTGATATGTGAGCAAACAGGAATGAAAGATGATAGCCCCTCTCTGTTCATGAGGTGGACCGCCACCACCACGTATGGTCCACTCCATTTAGATCTCAGTTTACCTGAAAATAATTTTAAATGGGAGTTAACTACTTAACTGTGGAGGTCGGCCGGGCAAGTGTGCGTTTGATTTCCCGGTATGGTGGGCGAAGGCATAGCTCATTGAAGACACCTGCGGAGACCTCTTCGGGGGTGCCAAGGACCCTGTTAATAGTAAGAGGAGAGAAGTTTACCTCCAATCCTTGGATGATCACTGATTGAGACTGCCGATCCTTGCTCATGTTGGCATAGAATTCCCATAACAAGCTTAGGTTACAAGGCCGAGGGGTCTTGAAACAAGAACCCCAATCGTAGCTCCATACACCTGGTTAAGATTTGGGGGTACTCATCCCGCAGAGAGTCAACATCGATTAGAATGTCCGGGTAGTACTTCATCTCATCATGAGATTAGTACCACGTTTTCCCATCCTTGTTCACTACTTTTGCCCCATACCAGACCTGCTGGCCTCTCCTAGTGTCGAGGGGCACTTGTGGGAGATCCTGGGCCTGCTTCCTCGTGTTGGAAGCCCCTGCTCAATTAGATTGACCGCCTCTACATGGACGTGACAGCATGATACTCAAAAAACAACTCCCATAACCCCACACTTAAACTCAAGCCCATATTGCGAGGGTACTCAGACTTCCCCAATTCATACGGGCTACCACAACACCATCTAACACAAGCCCTTGTTTCACAGCATCACAACTCAGCCCAATACCTTTAACTATCCATTTTCATCAAGCACAATAACATATCATAAGCACTTACCCCCACAATTTTCAACAGTTACGAGTACAGCCCCACATCACAGTACTTTGTCGAATAATTTGACCCATTAATTCAGTACATTTAGCCCCAAACTTAAACTTTTGGCAAAAGCCAACATAGAAACCACAAAGCAAACATAAGGAATGGTGAAGAACACACAAAACCCCCAAATTTTGGCCCAATCTTGGCATGATTTCGACTTATGATTTTCACCCATAACAATTGACACACTACGCACTTATATGCATAGATCGAGCAACAAATAGTCACTCCTAACAAGTATAAACGAACAACAACAGTAAAATCACACGACCCACTTTGGATTAATTGAATCCCGTGAAAGATACCCTCTCTTGAAGCATTAAAATCAAGTAAACTTGCAGTAGAGGAAACATACCTTGAGTGGAGAATGAACTTTATGCAATGAGATTCTTGACACAATTGATGTGTGACGTGGATTTGTCTGAAACTTGGGAGAAAAAGGGAAGAATATTGAGAGAAAAATAGAGAAAAGGGGTTTGGGGATTGGGGGAATACGTAAAAGGGGGAGAAAAATAGGGTTGAGGGTATTTAAAAAAAGGGCGGGGCCATGCAGGAAACAACCATTTTAACACAGGTTCGTGTTGCCTCCGCATCGTGGAGCAAACATGGACCTAGACTTAATAAAAGAAATTTCTACGTGGGGAAATAGTGGGCATCCACATGCATCCATGTCGCGGTGCAAACGCGGATGCTCACTGTTTTGAGCATCTAATTTTTTTCGTTATGGACCTCATAAAATTCCCCAAACACCTGAGTATGCTTTAAAATAATAAAACTAGTGGATTAGACCAAGAAAATAAAAAAATACCCAATGGATTGTCGGGAAATGAGGACAAGAAAATTTGCACAAAGTGGTACAAGGTCCATGACGTGGAGGTAATGCAGACCTATACGTGTGCAAATTTTTCACATTTTCAGTACGGGACCTAATTTTCTAAAAAAAATTTAAATAAAGGAAAATAAACTGTTGTTATCTCACCACGGGTTCCTTCCCATGCAGCGCCTAATTTAACGTCGCAGCACAACATATCATTATCTCATTCATCATTGGCTAACTTAATGGCCTTTTTCACCTGATTCGTGTCTTCACCGTAGTAGTATTTGACACGTTGACCATTCACCAAAAAGTTTGGTTCATGGTCTAATTTTTCAACTCCACAACTTCATGAGGTGGACCGCCACCACCACGTATGGTCCACTCCATTTAGATCTCAGTTTACCTGAAAATAATTTTAAATGGGAGTTAATGAGTAATACATGCTGTCCCGTCTCAAAATTTCACTTGATTATGTGCCGGTCGTGCCATGTCTTGGTTTGCTCCTTGTAAAGCTTAGCATTTTCATAGGCCTGGAGTCGAAACTCATTCAACTCCTCCAATTGCTCTAATCTCTTTCTAACGGCGAGCTTTGGGTCAAGATTCAACTTTTTTATCACTCAGTATACCTGGTGCTCGAGCTCGACTGGCAAGTGACAAGCCTTGCCATAGCTAGTCGATAAAGAGACGTGCCTATTGGGGTTTTGTACGCAGCCTGGTACACCCACAAAGCTTCATCTAGCTTAATTACCCAATCTTCCCATGTGGCGTTCACTATCTTCTGCAATATCTGCTTGACCTCCCAGTTTGACACCTCCACTTGTCCACTAGTTTGTAAATGGTAAGTGGTAGACACTTTGTGCCTGATCCCATACTTTGCCAGCAGATTCTGCATGGTTTGGTTGAGAAAGTGGGTACCTCCATCACTAATTATAGTCCTTGGAGTACCAAATCGAGTAAAAATGTTCTTTTTGAGGAACTTGCTCACCACCTTAGCATCTTGGTTGGGAGTGCTGCTACTTCTACCCATTTGGACACATAATCAACACCTAATAGGATATAGGGACAATTGAATGGTGATGGGAATGGCCCCACGAAGTCTATACCCCCAAACATCAAAGATCTCCACTTCCAGAATATTCTTTAGGGGCATCTTATACCTTTGAGATATAGCGCTATTCTTCTGGAACGCATTACAAGCCCTAGAGAACTGAATGACATCTTTGAACATAGTGGGCCAGAAGAACCCTGATTGCTATGTCTTGTGTGTTATCCTGTCACCAGCATGATGACCCCCATATGGAGAGGCATGACATCTCTCAAGAACCTGCTTCATTTTCGTCTCTGGAATATATCCCCTCACCATGCGGTCAGCCCCTTGTTTGAAAAGGTAAGGCTCATCCTAGATATATGCTTTCGCATCATAAGCCAATCTCTTTTTCTGCTGGTATGTGGCATCTAGGCAGGAATACACCGCTCACCAAGTAGTTCACTATATCAGCGTACCGCAGTAGTTGTTCCACCTCAATTAATAGCAGCTGCTCATTAGAAAACTCTTATTTGATTTGCAATTATTCACCTATGTGAGCATCAATTTCCAGACGGGACAGGTGATCCACAACCTGATTCTCACTCCATTAACGATCCTTAATCTCAATATTGTACTCTTGGAGCAGTACGATCCATCTGATCAATCGCGGGTTTGCATCCGTCTTGTTGAACAAGTATTTTACGATCGCGTGGTTTATGAACACCATAACTTGGGTTCCTACCAAATACGCTCTGAATTTGTCAAATACATACACTAATGCCAACATCTCTTTTTTGGTAATCGTATAATTGCTCTGTGCTACATCCAGAGTCTTGCTAGCATAATATATAGAATAGAAAACTCTATCTTGCGCTGCCTAAGTACTATACCCACTGCTGTATCACTGGCATCACACATTAACTCGAAGGGGAGCCCCAGTTAGGTGCGACCAAGATAGGAGCCTCCACCAACTTCTTCTTCAACAATTCAAATGCGTGCAAACAAGAATCATCAAAGTTAAATGGTACCTCTTTCTCTAGCAAGGTGAAAAGCGGCTTCATAATCTTTTAGGGTCCTTAATAAATCTGGGGTAGAACCCTGCATGTCCTAGAAAACTTTGGACTTCTTTAACTAAAATCGATGGGGGCAGTTTATAAATCACTTCCATCTTCGCTCTGTCTACCTTTAACCCCTTCTTTGATACTTTGCGGCCTAAGACTATCCCCTCCTTAACTAGGAAGTGACATTTCTCCCAGTTAAGAATGAAGTTTGTCTCCTCGCACCTTGCTAGTACTTTGTCTAGATTCTGCAGTCAGCTCTCAAAAGATGCACCAAAGATAGAGAAGTCATCCATGAACACCTCCACAAAGTCCTCCACCATGTCGTGAAATATAGCCATCATACACCTTTGGAATGTGGCTGGTGCATTGCATAAACTAAAGGGTATGTGTTTGAATGCATACGTCCCATATGGACATATAAATGTTGTCTTTTCCTGATTCTCAAGAGTAATGGTTATCTGATTGTATCCCGAGTATCCATCCAGGAAGCAATAGTACTCCTGCTCAGCAAGTCTATCCAACATCTGATCAATAAAAGACACCGGGTAATGGTCCTTTCTAGTAGCCTAATTCAACTTTTTGTAATCCATGCTGATATGCCACTCCATTACCATTCTAATTGGGATCAGCTCATTCTTTTCATTGGTGATAACTGTCATCCCGCCTTTCTTGGAGATATATTATACAGGGCTCACCCATTTGCTGTCTGAGATGGGGAAGATGATCCTTACATCCAACCACTTAATAATCTCTTTCTTCATTTCTTCTTTCATGATTGGATTCAGCCTTCTCTGCGGTTGGGCCACTGGCTTGTGACCTTCCTCCATAAAGATTTTGTGCATGCATAAGGCTGGGCTAATATCACAAATGTCTGACATCTGCCACCCCATCGCTCTCTTTCTTTTCTTCAACACTGCAACAACTTCTACATGGGCGACAGTCAATAAAGCAGATAAGATTACAGGTAATGTATTATTTTCACCAAGGAATTCATACCTGAAATGTGATGGTAGTTACTTCAACTCCAACTGAGGAGCCTTTTCTACTTAGGTTTTAGGTGGTGGTCCCAATACCCTATTTAATAGCTTACTAATCTTCTTTAGCATACTCACGTTATGAGTATTTAACACACTCTCAATTTCTCGGGCCTCTACATAATCTACAAGCCCTTAATTCAACAACACCCTCGCTAGTGGATCTGCGATCTTAACTTGGCTCACAATAACTACAGTGTCTATCACTGTGATGGTTTCCAGATCTTCATATGCAGCAGGTAGCTTCGTAGCTTTGTACACATCGAATACTTCCACTTTATCATGGGCTTTTATGGTGAGCCTCCCTGCTGCAACATCAATCAATGCCCCTCATGTATCTAGGAATGGGCGCTCGAGTATGAATTGGACCTCAGGGCCCGACTCAAAATCCAGAATGACAAAGTCCAAGGGGAAAATAAGAGATCTAACTAATACTAAGTCATCATCAATAACTCCATCTGGCCTAGCTACGGACCGATCTACCACCTGTAACACAATAGTGGTCGGCTTCGGCCTTCCAAGCCCCAACTTTAGAAATAAAGAGCTGGGCATGAGGTTTATACTTTCTCCAAGATCACACAATCCTCTTTCATTCAAGCAAATCCTGATGGTTACTTGCACAGTAAAGTTCCCTGGATCCTTTAACTTTGCTGGCAAGTGTGACCTATTGAGAATTTTGGAGCTGTAAGCCTCTGTAAGTGCCACAATCTCATACTCAACCCACTTGGCTTTGTTTGCAGCAATGTCCTTGACATACTTGGTATACTTCAGGATTCCCTACAAAACATCAATCAAAGATAAGTTAATTTGTACTTGTTTTAGCAGCCCGATGAACTTCTAGAAGCAGTCATCCTCCTCCTTCTTCTTCTTCAACTTCTGTGGGAAAAGAGGAGGAGGTTTTAGCAATGGAGTTTCCTCATCAGTGCTTGGGCTGGGATTGCCAGCCTCATAGTTATGTGTAGCATTTTGGTCATCCCCATTCTTTTTCTTGGGGACTAACTCCGTCAAGGGCCTTCTACTCCAATTATTGACCACATTTACTTGCTTTGGGTTGGGATCAATGTTACTTGGTAGGCCCCCTTAAGGCGTGGAATTTATGGAGCTGGCCAACTGTCCCAACTACTTCCCCAAATTCTAGAGATCTTACTTATTCCTTCGAATCTCCTCTTCCTGTTTATTATGGTTCTCTAGGATTTGCCTCAACACCTTACGATCTATCATAGTGTTTGGATTTGCTTGTCTTATAGGCTGCTGCACTGACTGTTTCTGATAAGTATTTCCACTTTGTGGTCTTTGCTGAGGTAGTCCCTGATTCTGCTGATTCCCTCTCTTCCCCCATGAGAAATTTGGGCGGTTCCTCCAATTCGGGTTATATGTGTTCCCAAATCCTTGATAACTATCTCGATTAACATTGCCCGCAAAGTTCACTGCTTATGGATTAGCTCCGCATGATTCAGCAATGTGGTTGCCTCCCCCAAAAATATCATACCAACCCGCTTGTTGTTGTTGTACCATGTTGACGGGGGTTGGTTGCTGACCTACCGCAATCGGTGCTTAATGCTTCAGACCCAAAGCCAAGTTGTTAAAGTTTGTGGTCATCATGTTTTGCGTAGCCGCCATTTGAGCTTGCAGGCTTGTTATTGCATCAATCTCTAACACATCAGCCTGCTTTTGGACTGTCGATCGGCTAGATCCTCCATTCCATTATGGATTTCCTTGAGCAATTCTACTGAGAAGAGCATACGATTCATCATATGTCTTCTCCAATGTTTGTCCTCATGTAGTTGAATCAAGGAGAATCTTGGTATTTATGATCTAGGATGGGATGGAGTTTGGTGGCTCAATTTGCAACCATCTCCAGGCTTCCCCCAACAGTGAGAAGGGGAAAGGGTCATCCTCACATAGTCACGTTGAATCAAGGAGAATCTTGGTATTGGGATTTAATCCTCCAATGAAGGTATAGAACAGTATCTCATTAGCTTGACAATGGTAGGGATAATTGATCAGAAGAGTTTTGAACCTCCCCAGACCTCTGCTTGAAGCTCAGGATCTTACTTCTGAGTTTAGCTGTCTTGCCCGATGAGAAGAATCGAGTGAGAAACTTATAGGCCAAATCATCCCAGGATGGGATGGAGTTTGGTGGCTCAATTTGCAACCATCTCCAGGCTTCCCCCAACAGTGAGAAGGGGAAAGGGTCATCCTCACATAGTCACGGTTCACCCGTAGGAATGAAAGTATCAACAATCTCTAAGAAATTCTGAAGATGAATCTGTGGATCTTCATGTGGCAGTCCGGTGAACTGTCCCATAAAATGTAGCAACTGGACCATGTTCTGTTTCAGTTCCTACCGACCACCAGGCTAAGGTTTGACAAAACAACTTGTAACATTAGTGGTTCTCTGGATTGCCACATCCCTCACTGGAACATCTACTTTGGCAAGTAGGTTCCCCTCTAAGGTTTGACAAAACAACTTGTAACATTAGTGGTTCTCTGGATTGCCACATCCCTCACTGGCCTCGGTGCCGGTGGTGCGGCTGCTGGTGCTGGCGGTGCAGGTGCATTATTATCTGTCATGTCCTCTCCAATAGGATCAACTTCCTCCTTATTATCCTCTAGATCCTCTTATTCGACAAGTTCAATCGGCGATGTTTGGAACAAAAACCCTACTCTCCTCTTTGATTGACGAAAACAAGAGTCCTGATCTTCCAACTTATCAATCAATTACCTGCAAAACAACACCGTTAAGATCAAATGTAGTGAACACCCTAAAATAAGACAACTTAGATAATCAACTAATTTGTTTCAAATTTCTGACAACGGTGCTAAAAACTTGTTACTCCCCAGCACACGCAAGTGCTCATGGTCTCACAAGTAATATAATGGCCCTAATTAAAGAGCCGAGTTATCGAACCCAAGGGATTTGAATGAAATCAGTAACTAATCTCAGTTATCAAGTTTATGGTATTTTTGGTAATAAGATTTATGAATATAAGTGAAATAATTGTAAAGAAGAAATTTCTACTAAACTGGTCTGAATTTTACTGACAAGATATCAATTAATGAGCAATTCAAAAGAACCCATTCATAGATGTTTAAAGTTAAGAACTACACATTATCTGTGGCTACAATCCCAGAATATGAAGACTTAGTCACTCATGATCGTGAAATAAACCATGAATGATATGGAAAACATAAAAACCCAAAGAATAAAGATTAAACTAACCAAAATACTCTGAGAATAGGGTTCTTCATCGTCCCTACTGAGTTTCTTATGTAAAAACAGAATATAAACCTAAAGTCTATGATAGAATAATAATAAAAATCCTATAACTCGACTTTTTTGCATCGTGTCCTCAGGTCTGCGATGCGGACTTCTTGTATTTACTGGGTTTTCGCTTAATTTGCTGACGACACACTTTTACACATCTTTTGCATAGGTTCGTGATGCGTACCTTGCACACTTTTTAGCTTTGCACCTTTTTCTGCATCTTTTAGCTTCCACAACTTTGTCCTAAGTTTGCCACGTGGACTTTGGTCATCTAGCTGCTTCTACTGACTTTTATCTTTCAAATTTCAGGCTGTGTTCTTCCTTCAAATTCGTGACCTACCGCAATCGGTGCTTAATGCTTCAGACCCAAAGCCAAGTTGTTAAAGTTTGTGGTCGGATTTAACTCCGAACTTTCCCAATTAAAGTAAAATTCTGCAAAAACACAATCAACCGGCGCACTCGGCCTTGTGTTAGCAAAATAATAGAAAAATACACTAAAACACCTAGACTCTATGAATTTACCCTATAACTTGTCTCTATTTATGGGCATTATTGACTAATTAGGCGTATAAATTCTCTTAAGATCAAAGATGTTTAAGAAAGATTCTTAAGTTCGAGCTACTTCTATAATTGCTACTTATTATTCTAAGAGTATATTTTAAAAGATTTCTGTGGGATGACTCAGCACCAGGAGGACTAGAGATTGGGACTTATTTTGTTAGTTGAGGCATGATCCCTTGAAGCTGAATTTTGATGTCCCTAGCTATGTGCCGCCATAGGAGCCTTATAGGTTAGACTAGTGGATCCACATAGGCCCAAAAGTTATGAAAGACACAATTGCAAAGTTCTTAAGTTTTGAACATCTACTTTGGCAAGTAGGTTCCCCTTTTCCCAATAGAAGGAGTGCATTGGCCTTTTCCTAATGGAAGGAGTTCATTGGATTTCGTTTATTAGCTCACATGGTCTTATTGTCGGTTATGATCTATTTCCATATGTTATATGATCTTATGATGTGTCTCCACTTTGTGTATTTTCTGATGGACTTTCTCATATTGATATAAGTCTTATTCCTTGTGAATGTTTAAGCTTATCTCATGCCTTTTTTATCTTATGAGTACCTATATGTTATGTTTAATTATGCTGGCATTACAATTTCATCCGTGCATTGCATCTCACATACTTAGTATATTCAATCGTACTAACGCATATCTGTCTGCATGATTTAACCACATAGGGACAAGTAATCCTCCACCAGCTCGTGGCTAGTAGTTGACGTTCGAGACTAGCTTATTATTGTGGTGAGCCCTTAGTTTGGGACTCCACTTATTTTCCACTCTATTCTGTACTTTTGTTTTAGATGATGTATTTTTAGGCCTCCTAAGGCTTTTACTTTCTATGTCGTCTATTATGGATTTTCTTTCTATTTGATGAAAATTGACCGTTTCGATTTGTGTATTAGTGGTATGCTTATGGACAAAATGATGTTTATCTATTTTCACTACTTTTTAATGTTGCTTCATTGCATAAAATGACCTATAGTCACTTTCCCTTTATGTTTTACGCAAATGTTACAATTTGATGCCTATGAATACTTAAGATACTTAGAGCACGTTTGGCTTAGCTGAAAAAAAATAGCTTTTAAAAAGTACTTTAGAAGCACTTTTTAAAGTGCTGAAGTTTATTTGAAAAATAAGCAATTATGTGTTTGGATAAAAATGTTGTCGCTGGAAAAAAGTTGTTGATTTGTTTGACACATAAGTATTGTTAAACACCTTTTTAATTGAAAATATCTGAAATACCCTTCAGACTGTTAACATTATAAAAATTAATTACTTAAAAAATTTTCTATCTATAAAAATAAAATAAAGTAAAATAAATTTATATTTTAATTCAATATCAATATACACTTATTATTTAAGTAAATTTTATATACACAATTTAAGATGAAATTTTTGCAATACCCAATTCTTTAAACAAGAAGAAAAGTTGAACTAGTAACAATTTTTACAATAAAAACTAATAAAAAAATAAAATAAATAGTGAAACTTACATTAATGGCAGCGGAGGAAGAGAACCCAAGCTTTATCAAGAGAGAGCGCGGCGAGAAGAGTGTTAGGTTGTGGTTTGAATTGAAAAAATGAAAAGGGAGAGTAGTTAGAGTTACTTTAGTTAAGGATATTTTTGGGAATATGAAAAAATATTTAGGGTAAAAAGGTAATTTTTTTTGTCAAATTATAACAACTTTTAAGCTAAATAATAAAAAGTTGGGGGGTGCTGCTTTTGACTTTTAACTTATTTTAAGCAAATTTTAATTTTTTAAAGCTGTTTTGAAAATTGTCAATTTATAAGCTAAAAAGAGCTTAAAAGCAAGTTTGACCAATTTTTAAACTAAGTCAAACATGCTCTTAGATGGCTTTGGTAAGGTACCTCTAGGTATCTCATTCGCCATGTGACAACTGG
>DF364119.1:6866-25714 GCA_000787875.1 Solanum virginianum | reverse complement strand
ATGTGTGTGTGTATATATATATATATATATATATATATATATATATATGAACAAAAAAAGAGGAGAATTACTTTTGTGCTTAGTTACATATGAAATAGCACATATGGTTTGATCAAAACATACTTAAGATGATAGATGCTGATTGAACTGAAATGCTTCAGGGTACATTATACTCTTCCTCTGAAGGATATTGTGGTTGATGGTGAAGTTCTAAAAGTTCCGACTTCCATATTTGAGTCGATGTCCAGTAAAGGAGCAATTATTGACAGCGGTACAACCTTAGCATATCTTCCAAGCAAGTTCTACAATGCACTCATGAACAAGGTAATCTCAACTGGTAAATACTTTTATTTATTCCTTATTGCTTGATTATTTCATTCTCTGCTCCTCCTATAGCTTATGGCCAAGCAACCAGATTTGAAGACTCATCGTCGTGACGGGAACTTTGAATGCTTTATGCACAGCGAAAAGTAAGGTTCTGATAAGCCTTAAAATTTATTTCCAGTATAATGAACCTAATTTTGGTCTAATTTGCTGGAACGGTGCAGTGTTGATGACAATTTCCCAGCTGTATCATTTCAGTTTATGGGAAATCTTTCTTTGACAGCCTACCCCCATGATTATCTTTTCAAAATGCATGTAAGTGATCTAACTATGCATTCTCTCTTTCTCTTTTGGATTACATCACCTCCAACAATGTGTACTTATATATGCATGAGTTTGTTTTTAACTCTACGAAAGGATATATACAAAAAACATACAAATCCAATACCAAGCATTAAAAATATCATAACATACAAATCCAAGACCAAGCAAGACAAATACCATACAATAAAAATGTCATACAAAACAGTCTAAAATCTATAATAAAAATTAATTTAGGTTATTAAAAGTTTTGTAAGACATTTTTATTGTATGGTATTTATCTTGCTTGGTCTAGGATTTGTATGTTATGGTATTTTTAATGCTTGGTATTGGATTTGTATGTTTTTTGTATATATCCTTTCGTAGAGTTAAAAGCCTATAGGATTAACATACGTATGTACTGGTTTACTATTGCGTTTGCATTTCTATATGGACTTTCGTAGGGTTAAAACTATTTTATGTACTCAAAAAGAAACCGTTAATATCCCGATCTTCGAGGAGGGCTGCTAACCACTATGATTTTTTTCTATTTATTTCTGTCTAATTCACTTTATGCAATAGGACGTGATAGATCCTAAATGAATGCGTACAAGTTTTGCTATTAGGCTGCAGGGGTTTTTTTGTAGCATAGATGATATATGAATCAAAAGTCTCTTTTATTGTTAAGATTAGGTGGTATACTATTAAAATGGTGTGATATTGGGCCAAGCCCCACAGTTAAGACTTCATATATGTAGTTTCCCAATCTTTCAAGCTATCAATACGGGACATGCAAGAGTTAATCATCATCTCAGTTTTCTCTGGTTCAATTTTGCAGGACAATGAATGGTGTATGGGTTGGCTGGAGGGAATGCAAGGAAAGGATGAAGATGTTTTTCTGTTAGGAGGTATCACTTGATCCCTCCCTTTCCTACTTTTCCCATATAAATAAGAAGAAAAATACTTAACTTTAACCTAGAATTAGAAGAAAAATACTATTCATACTTAAATTTTTTTGACTATGTTAATGAAACTTAACATTTGTTTTGATGCAGATCTTGTGTTATCAAAGAAGCTTGTGCTGTATGATCTTGAAAAAAAGACGATTGGTTGGACTCCATATGACTGTGAGTATAGTATACTTGGATTCTTGTGTAGCAATTTGTTTTCTTTTTGAATTAGATAAAGAGTGTGGTTGATTTTCAGGCTCTTCCAACATTAAGGTGAAAGATGAAAGCTCTGGAAATGTGTATGGTGTGGGTGCTCACAAGATTTCATCAGCATCTACAACCACTTTTACATTCTTCTTCTTATTTGTCTCTTTCCTATGTTATTTCTTCAACTGATCCACAGCATCCATCATGTACCACAATTAATTACATTACATACAACAATCAAACATTTTTTATTCTTATAAAACAATCGGTTTTGCTCAAACTTTTAGGAACCATTCGCATATCTCAAACATTTCTTCTTTCTTTTTGAATGAATGTCATACACCATATAAATAGTCAATGCAATGGATGATTCGTATTCAATCAGCATTTTTTTTCATTCTGAAATCTATCTATTGCACTGTTTGTTTTTATCCATAAGCACATTGCATGTGTATCCCGTTGTGTCCATGAGTGAAAGAATTGAGTCTCATATATCACTTTAAAAGAATTGTGTTTGAGCTATAAAATAATTTTTTAAAAAAATGTGAGTTCTTGCAAAATAATGAATCGGGATTCTATTTAGCTAACTCAGGAAAAAAAAAAATCTTGTTCCACAGAAATTCCTTGGACACCTAACCTTATTGTAATTTGAGAAGATTTTCAAACTACTTAGATACATTTTAGTATTTAATAGGACTCTTCATGTTACCAATTAGTAGAGGGTTATTATTGGTTATTCTCTTATCTTTCTCATCCTCCATTAATGAACTTCAACTCTTCATTGTAGAAGGCAATTCAATTGATCAATTTGTGGCTACAAAAAAAAAAAAGAGATCGATACATAGAATTCAGATTCATGCTAAAAATAAATCAAGTATTCATTCATCCATTTTAGTTTTAAATTCAAATTGTTTTTAATCTCAAAATTTTAAATATTTTATTTCAAATTTAATATGTTGCGAAACCATCAATTGAAAGTTTTATTTTGAATATATTTTGATTATTAATCGAATTTTGTATGCTTATTTTGTTCATTGATACAAAATTTGCTTCCGTAACTATTCTTTAATATAAATTGAATCACCAAAATACATTTTTTCTTATGGGTATACTAATGATTTTTGGAATAAAAATTGATTTTATTACATAATTTTTGGAATACAATGAGCTGGAGATACATTTTGTGTTGTATCTTATTATTGTATGTTTTTAGTACAAAATTTGTATGCTCGTAAATGTGAACATAAGAAGTACCAATTAACATTATGGATACTAATCACATTTAGAGTATATTAAGAATACAATTCGAATGTTGAATCTTTTTAAATATTTATAAATTAATGATATGAAATACAAAGATATTGAGATACATTTTATTTATTAAAAATAATGTGTTTTAGATACATTTGTTTATTCTTCTAATTTTTTGGTATAAAAAACATGTTGAATGCTTTCTCAACTGCTTTTAAATATAAATTTGAATCACAAAAGTACATTTTAGCTTATGGGTATTTTTGGAATATAAATTGATTATGTTACATAATCTTTGGAATACAATGAAGTGGAGATACATTTTGTGTTGTATATTATTATTGTATCATTTCTAGTACAAAATTTTATATGCTTGTTAATTTTGAATACAAATGTGAACATAAGAAGTACTATTTAACTTTATGGATGTTAATCACATGTGCAAAGTAGATTATGGATACAATTCGAATGTTGAATTCTTTTGAATATTTGTATATTAATGGTATGAATATAAAGTGATTAAGATACATTTTTGTTTATCAAAAAGTCACGACCCAAGCCCAGGGCCTAGTCCTAACACAACGAATGAGATCTCCGAAGTAACCCTCAAACTAGCCTTCTTAGCATATCATAAGAATGCAAGGTAAATAAGAAGGAAATAACATAAGCAGAAGTTGAATATAGCATAGACTGAAGCATAAGAGTCATAAGATAATTCAAATTTGAAAATAATACATTACATCCAACAATGCCTCTAACTCATGACCATGGATGGGGGCTCAAATAGGTCCTGACTCACTCTCAAAATAATATAAAGGCTGTATCATCAATCATAACATGAAAGCTAGAAGGAAATAGAACCCATCCCCGATGACTAAGGACTCACCCAATCTGGATCTGCAAGAAGCCTAGATCTAGCCACGAGGATACGGAGGATAGTCACCTATACCTACATTGTGATCTAATATAGACATAGAGTATATGTTAGAACATTTGAATGTACCAAGGATGTGGGCACGTAATACATATGTTATATAGTAATAACCTACATAACAATGTTACATAAACAAGGGGACATATATATAGAATTAAAGTAGAGAAGAGATCATCATACCAATATGCCATGAATGCCATGATGTATGTATGCTATATTACATAAACATATGACATATAAGACTATGCAAGATATTACATGAAATTCAGATGTTGCCCCTATACTGAAGAAGGAGGGAGACTACTTGTCAAGGTAGACTCCGTCATGCCTAAGTGGATTCATTAAGCTACATATTGACCACACCTCTACTAATGGGTGGCCCTTCTAAGGAATCAAGCCTCTACTAACGTGTAATCTTTCATATCCTATGATGACACATAGTTATGGGACAATGGAATTCACTACTAACAAGTCATGCCTCAACTAGCAAGTGAGCCTCAATCCCAAGGTACTCTCAGTATTAAGTAAACATCCTATAAAATACATATTATATACATATACTCATGATTACCATCAATCATCATAAGTCATGGTAAAATCATCATCATGCATACTTGGGTTCAAAAGCTAAATCAAATTTTAAAACATACTTGCATGCATAGGAGTAGCTTGTTTCATGACCTGTGTAAGAGAAGGTTGTACCTATCTATCGCAATACACAGTAACTTGTACATGATAGTGTATAAACACCCTTTTTTAAATTCATGTCATAATCACGATTATGTCATAATCGTAATCATCTCAAAATCATATTTATGTCTATACTCGTATTCATGTTCGTAGTCAAATTCTCACGTAAAAATCTTGTACGTGCATGATCATGTGATTAGAGATAAGAGTATAGCATGGGTAAATAAGCATCAACTTCAAATCATGAGAATTGAGCAAAATCATGTATAATCCTTGAATATAAAAAGCATTTGAATTATAATTGAAGTTACCCATGCACAATTTCATAATCATCAACTCATAATAGTTGAAATCTTATGAAATCCATGTAAACCAAGATAATTTAAGTTAATTCATGCATAATTCATAGTTTAAACATAGCCAATAACTTAATCATAACATTTAAATAACAAAACATAAAAATCGTAGTTTGATCATACTTGAAAATAGATGAATTAGATGAAAAATAGATTGGGCTCCATGATTGAAAGGAGATCATAGATGAATCCCACATATCTAAGAGTGAATTGAAGAATTTGATGATGAATTTAGCTTGAACTTGATGGTTTCTTGAAGGACTCCTGACTTGAGATTAAATAAGGGATTTGAGAGTGTTTTTGGTGAATGCATTCGAGAGTCTAAATGTTAGGAGTGCATGAAAGTGTTTAGAATAGGTCAGGAACTAATTAGAAGGGCATTATAGTCTAAAACCTCAAGGTAACCACTGGAAATCCCACAAAATTGAACCAAGGCCTCTCCACGACACCTTTCACAGGGCGTGGAGTGCACTTCCCCTCCGTCGAGGGTTCCTTGAAAGGTATCCTATGCCTATAACTTTTGAAAATGTGATTTCAAGCATTTATTTAATTTAAAGAAGGTCGGAACTTTACATCATCTCCTCCTTGGAGTCATTCATTCTCCAATGAATCAAGAATTAGTTTGAAAAGATTAAAACGAACAGGAATCACCTAATATAAGTGCGAAAATTCAAATGTAACATCAAAATTGTGAAATTTTCAAACCTTTGCCGAAAACATCATTAAAAACCAGTGTCATGGGCATACATATATGTTATAACATAAGAACATAGAAATGAAAGAATTTGGACTCTTTAAACATGAAGAACCAATTATCCTAGGCTTGAGTAGAATGAAATAGATAAAGGTATAGTTGAATCATATCTGACTTTAGTTTCCATGTAGTACTCTCAACATGTTGGTTCCTCCAAAGGACTTTAACCAATGCAATATCCTTGTTATGAAGCCTCTTCACTTGCTGGTACATGATCTCAAATCGAATCCTCTTTATAGGTTAAGTTTCTTCAACTTCTACACCTTTTGAAAGAACAATGATACTTGCATCACCAACTAACTTTCTTAACATAGATACACGAAATACCGGATAAGTGAAACTCATATGTGAAGGCAAAGCCAATCCACAAGATACCTTACCAACCCGCTACAAGACCTCATAAGATACTTCATACTGAGGACTCAACTTGCCCTTTTTTGCCAAAACATATTACATCTTCCATGGGTAAAACCTTCACACATGCTCAATCTCCAACATGGAACTCAAGAGCTCTCCTTCTAACATATGAATATGACTTTTGATGACTTTGAGCCATTTTTAACTTCTCCCCTATCAACTTCACCTTCCATGGCATCTAATACCAAATCATGACTAATCAAAGCCATCTCACCGATTTCAAAAAACTAACCTATCAGGGATTTACATTCGTTCCCATACAAAGCATCAAATGGTTCCATCTCAATGCTAGAATGGTAACTATTATCGTAAGCAAACTCAACGAGCGATAGACGTTCATTCCAATTACCCTTGAACTCCAATACACAAGCCCTCAACATAGCCTCTAAGATTTGAATTATCCTTTTGGCTTGTCCAATGGTTTGTGGAAGAAATGTGGTGCTCAACTTTACCTTGGTGCCAAATTCTTTTTGAAACAACCTCCAAAAATTAGAACACCTCAATCTAATATAATAGACAAATAGCCCACGATGCAATCTAACAATTTCTTAAATGTACAACTTGGCATAATCCTCATCACTGAAAGTAATCTTGATCGATAGAAGATGAGATGACTTTATCATTTGTCCATGATCACTCCAATGGAGTCATGTTACTTATGATTACGAGTACAACCTATCATGAAGTCTATTCATATTTTCTACTTTCAAGTGGGAATCTCTACATCTTTGGACAAGCCATTGGACCTTTGATATTCCACTTTCACCTACTGGAAATTTGGGCATTCCGCCATGAACTTAGCTATATCCTTCTTTATGGCTTTTTCTCCTATACACTTCCTTCAAGTCTCGATGCATCCTGGTGGATACTGGATGTATAAAATATAGAGAGTTATGAACTTCTCCCAAAATCACTTCCATTAGGCCATCAACATTCATAACACATAATCGATCTTGGTATCGAAGTACACCATCTCCCCTTTGGGAGAAAACCTCTATCTTCTTTTCGATAATTAATTTTTATGACTCAACAAAATGAAGGGTCTAAGTCCTACTTGGTCTAAACAACCTTTCCCCAAGAAGTCTTTCGATTGACTCTTCCACTTCTCTAATTTTGCTAGGTCCATTCAATAGGGAGGACTGGAGATAGGTTGGGTATTGAGAAGAAAATCTATGCCAAAGTCTACTCCTCTTTTGGGAAAAATACCAGGCAAATCTTTCGAAAAAGTATTCAAAAACTCATTCATAATAGGAAGGAAAAGGCATAAATTCCCCTCCCCCCCAAAGTTATCTCAAAAAATCATTTATGCACTTTAACTATTTAAGTGACTTATTACACATCTATACTACACAAAAGTGAAACTTTTAACCCTTCCTACCCTAAAACCCTAAGCGCATTTCAGCCAATAGGAGACTTACAATCAATATCTGTAACCCTTATTATATGATAGATACATTTCTTGGAAATCAGTTTTTGGGCTTTAAGATAAGAGATTAATCGAGTCACTACCTACCCACTCAAGAATAAGCTCATTTAGGAATTGAAATTTGACCCTTTTGGTTCCCATAATCTATGGAGGCATAAGAACTATGTGACCAATCTATCCCAGGAACGATAATGAAATCAACCATTTCAAGCTCAACAAGATCACAAGAAAAACCTTTATGCAATACTGACACAGGACACCTCGATAGATTCTATAGATTATAATTGGGTCACCCACGAGAGTATAAATTGAGAAATATTCCCTTAATATTTTAGGATTCATACAAAACTTAATAGCTAGGAAGGGAGTGACAAAAGATAAATTGGCATTCGGATAAAACAATCTATACATATCAAAATTAAAGTCCTTCAATATACTAGTAACCACATCAGGAGTCTCTTCCACCTACTACCCAGTATGAAGATCATGAAACCTTTCATTATGCTAGGTATCACCTTGTGGAACCCTTGGTTGCCCTTGACCACCTAGAATAATTTATCCTTGAGGATGACCATCCATATCCTTATTTGGAGCCAGTTACCAAGTTTGTGGCCCATCTTTCCACACTTGAAACAAGCACTCGTACCTACCAAATATTTGCCTCCATGACTCCTACCATACTTTGACAGGTAAGAGCAAAAGATCCACTAACTCCATCTTCCTAAGCCTGTTTTCCCCCTTTCGTGGAGACCTCTGGGCAATCTCTCATCTTATTTCAAATACCACAACCCAAAATAAGTTCCTAATTCTCTCAAACACCTACCCGAATGATTTGTCCCACATCTATCACACTTGGGATAGCTAGCTCACCTTCACCTTATACCTTGTGAGAAGGCACTTTATCATCAACAAACCTCTTATTCAAAGTTAGAAATGAGCCCTGATCTTGAAACCTTTGCCTTGTTGAGGATGACCATGTCCACCAGCAACCCTAGTATTTGAGAACTCACCCTCAAATCAGGCCCTCTTAATCTTCTTCTTCCTCTTCATACCATTGGATGCTTCTAGGGTATCTAACTATTGGTTTAGTTAGGTGATCATACTTTCAACCAATAGCCAAATGGCAATACAAAACTCTACCCTGGTGATCGGCTCAGTAGTAAGATCATGGGGAGCATGGAAACTAGATAGATATATCCCTTCTTAGCATGAATATGTCTTGGCAAGGGTGTGCTCCCCCGAGGAATATTTTGAAAATAGCAAAGAATAACTTTTATGGTTAGGAAGCCTATCTCAGGGCATGTTCTATTACATGACCTGAAATATGAAAAAGTACAGCATTTTCTAAAATCTCTTATAGCCTCCTATTCATAGATGTAGTGGGCTACACACCTACGAATAAGATTATGCTTGGTGTGACATGTTAGACTTTGAGGATCATTTTAAAACCTAGTGCTATGATACTAAGTTTGTCATAACCTATCATGACCCGAACGTAGGGTCTAGGAGTGACATGGCAAATGGGCACCCGAAGTCCCCAAACAAGACTCAAAGTGTCCTACTTCACTTCATCGGTTCAGAAGCATAAACAAATAGTAAACATAAAGTTTTAAGGGATGAAAAAGTAGGACTCACACTATGGAGATATCAACTGGGAAAGAGATTAATACGGATTCACATAACATGTAACACATAAAGACTAAGTGGAGGGTAAGTATGACTCACACTATGGGGGCAATTCGGGACTTAGGATCTTCCACATTTCCACATCAAAACATACATACTTATCATAATTCTCATAATCAATCCACAATAGTCACATCCAATAGATAACAAAAAATTTAAATCTCTAAATACAACACATAACGTATAGGTTTGACAAGAGTCTAAAAGATGTCCAACAATGCCTCTAGTCATAAGATGAGACGGGGGCCAAGACATGTCCCCGGCTCACCCTCAAAATAAATAACATAAACTAAATACCATAGGTAGAGGAATAGTGGTTTTTCCTTGAAAGATAGGACTCACAACAACAAGTATCTCAAGATCCAATTTAGCCGTCGTACGGTGGATAAAGGTAATCTTCGATCCCTACATGGTTAGATCATGTAGCCAAAAAGTATGCGTTAGTACATTTGAATGTACTAAGTATGAGGGCATGCAATGTATATGACTTATCAAACCTGCATTCAATGGTAGTGATAAGGGCACATAATATAGAAAGAATCTTACATCCAAAGAAGAGTAGTGTACAATATGCCATGAAGTCCATGATGCATGCCATGTATGGTGCAGGTATATAGTGGGGATGTGACCTTAACCGACAAGAGTAAGACCAAGCGAGCTATTACTTGGAATCTCGATGAAATCCCCTCACCAGTAAAGAGGTGGTCTACTTGCCAAAGGTAAACCATACTTCACCTTACGGGTACCCCCATTTCTATGAAGCAACCTTCTTTAGGGGCACCCCTATTTCGGATAGGATTTTCACATATATCATATCAAATCATTTCTTCTCCTTATGGGCATCCCCATTTAGGAGGCAACTTTCCTTATGGGTACCCCCATTTTTGAAAAGAACCTATGCAGGCATATAGTTCAAGGAAAGAGAGAAACCCCCAATCCATCGATGCTAAGTTGTTATCCCAAAAGAATACTTCTAATATACATAGTTCCACAAGATGCAATAGTTATTTCAAATCTATTCAATGCACATTTGGGCTCAAAAGCCAAACACCATTCATGATAATTCATACTTAGGCTCAAATGTCAAATCATAATTCATAATTCAATATACTCAAGCATAGGAATAGCTCATTACATATACGGAATGGTGCAAGCACCCAAAATGCTCAAAGAGCCATAATCAATAGACATATATGTGATCATATTCTTTTCATAACCAATATCTTAGCAAAATCATATCATAAAACATAATTGAGCTTAACCCACTTCATAATTTCAATAAACATCCAATATTCATGAATGCATATGCCATGAGTAATGTGGAAATAGCATGGGTAATTGAGATGCAATCTAAAATAAATAATATAATATGAAATTCAAGTGAAAACATAATTAAATCCATATTTAAAATCATAATAACCCAATTTGAATCAAATGGCATTCGTGTCCGAGGCAAACCAACCTTAAAATCCATGATCGTCTCTTTCCACTTTCAAGTAGAAATTTTAATATGTTGAGTCAAATCACTGGGTCTTTTGAAACGACCCAAAAAAAATGCTCAAAAACATGCCTGGGAAGTGCCCAAAATCTTGTTTTCCATATATCTAAAAATTCATTTGTTATTTTGATAATGCAACTTCATATTCTTATTTAGGGGTCAAATAGAGTGAAAAATGGGTCCAATTCAAAATTTGTTATTTTGAAAATCCAACTTCATATTCTTGTTTAGGGGGTCAAATTAAGTGGGAAATGAGTCTAACCTAGATTTTAGAGCAATCGTATCAAAATTCGAAAATTGCAAAATACGCTATTTAGGAGGGTCTACTTTGAAGGGGCATATCTATTAGTACACAAATAACTGGGTAGCTCATAACCTACCAAATGAAATCCCATTGAATTATATTTCCAAAACACTTTTTTTACCTCATTTCAACATCGTATGAAGGAGTTATGACCATTTTCGTGAGACCCTCCAGTGCAGTGAAGCCCCATGGGCACCCATACGGGCAGTGTGGTCTTGTACAGCTTGTGTAAAGGGGTACGGGCCATGTCATCTAGACGTGTGGTGGCCAAAAATATTTTATTGTCTAAGTGACATGGGACAGACTAGTACATGGTCCGTGTAACACTACACGGTCCGTGAAAGTGGCCGTCAAAGTGACGAGACGTCAATTTTTCCAAGTTTTCCAACTTCCATATTTTTTCACTAAGGCACTTCACATGGGCACTCCACATGAATCGTGGAGTGTTACATGGACATTAAAGTCTCCAGTGAGATGACACTTTGACATTTTTTCCATCCGTTCACTAATGGTATTTTTGTAAATGCTAATTATCCTAATGACCCTTTTTAACTTTTTAGGCTATTTTAACCTTCCTAGAAAACCTAAACACTAATCCTAAGGACCCAATTTAATTAGTCCCATCTCAATTAAACTCTAAACTCTATCGAAAAACTCCATCAAGCCCCACTTCAACTTCAAGGAAACCTAAGAACAAGATTGGATTCCAAGATCATTTCCAAGCCTCTATTCTTCCCAATCTCAATTCCAAGCAACTCTAGACCTAAGGTATGTGGGTTTCTTTTATGGGTTCCTTTCACCCATGATACCCAAGCTTCTTTTTTCCTAAATTTAATAATTTAAAGTTGATTTTACAAATGGGTTTACTAGTATGAACATATTTATGAATTATATTAAAGCTATGTAAATTTGTGACTATTTCGCTATGTTGTGAGCTGTATATCTTGGATCTATTGTAAGTTTTGATGAGGGATTTTGATATGAATGTCTTGGGGGTGTTGCAAGGTGTTGATTGATTGTTTTAAAATAGATTTTCTTACATGATTTCATCTCTAAATTGCATGGTCTTTTACCTCCACTACACCCCCTAAAGTGTTTGATAAAATGTCCGGTTGTGGTTTCTTGAGGAATTGAAGGTCCTAAGTATATATATTATTATTCCTATATGAAGTGTTGCATAAGACCATATGATGAATCCTATGTAAAGTGTAGAACTCGACCATGCCAAATCCGGGGGGTCTAAGCGCCCGGATAACCTAGTGAAGGGTTTGTACTTCTCCACCTAGTGATGGGATGGCATCATCACTAACCTAGATGGGGGTTATTACTCATCAACCTAGATGAGGGTTAGTACTCATCCACCTAAGTGATGGGGTGGTATCATCACTAACCTAGATGAGGGTTAGTACTTATCCATCTAAGTGATGGGGCAGCATCATCACTAACCTAGATGGGGGTTATTACTCATCAACCTAGATGAGGGTTAGTACTCATCCACCTAAGTGATGGGGTGGTATCATCACTAACCTAGATGAGGGTTAGTACTTATCCATCTAAGTGATGGGGCAGCATCATCACTAACCTAGATGGGGGTTAGTATTCATCAACCTAGATAAGGGTTAGTACTCATCTACCTTGGTGATTGGGTGGAATTATCACCAACTTAGATGAGGGTTAGTACTCATCCACCTAAGTAATGGGACGACATCATCACAAACCTACCAAAGGGTTATACATTTGGAAATCAAGCTTTTTCTTTTCAGCACATATGCTATCCTATATAAGCATGAGTTATGTAAGCATGTTTTACTTAAGCATTGATCATACATGCAATATTATTATATTATGCCTATTGCCTATTGTTATGCATTTTGATTATGATGTCTATCTCTTATAGCATTGCATCCTATATACTTAGTACATTTAAACGTACTAATGTATACTATATGCCTACATAATGTTACCATGAAGGAATCGAAGCTTTATTTGGTCATCCTCCTCCTCCACGTGGCTAGTGGTATCCTTTCAAGCTAGTTGGTGAGTCCTCATGTACGAGGGAAATATCTATGTTATTAAGCTACACATTAAAGACTGTCCTTCTTTTTGGTATACTTTTACTATAAGGGTGAGCTCAATTGCTTGTCTTGGCCCCCATTAAATCCTATGTTAGAGGTCTTATTGGGCAAGTTAAGTATCATTCTTGAGCTTTTACTTACTTATGTTATTCAAGATATTTAAATATGAGTCTCTCCCATAGTCCCAATTCCCCTCATTTATGTTTCTTATGTTGTTTTGCATTGCTTCTGCGACCAAGAATGTGTAATGCTATGCTACGAGGCTTGTTTGGCATTCCTTCAAGTTCCTCATTTACCGGTCATGTCAGGCCATAGGCTTGGGTCGTGACATCTTTGGTGTTCCATCTTTGCTTATTAACAATTAGGGCATTCAGATACAAACTTGGCTATATCCTTCTCTTCATACCATGCGACCAATACACTTCTCTCAAACCTTAGTACCTTAGTGACTGTAGCGAAATTTGATTTTTCCAAGTTTGCGCAAATAGTGGTGATCTGTGTTGGTACTGCGATACGTAGCCATCACGGACCAGTGCAAAATTTGCCTCTATGATAGGTCTGCATCGCGGACCAGTCGTGGACCTGTGTATTTTGTTGCCAGTGATTTTTATCTCGGTCCAAGGCTTTTGGGCCTAGGATCTAAGCCTTCCTATGCGTGAAAATACCTATACTTAGCCATATTTCACATTTATATAATACAAGACATTCCCCAATACACTTTCAAACCCTTAGACAAATATTCCTCTCAAATTTAAGTGTCTAAATCTCTTTCGAATCCTAAGGAATTCATCCAAGCTTCAAGCCTCCATTCGAATCTTCTTCAAGGAATTCTCCAAAGCTAAGGTATGTGGGTTTCATTCATGGGTTCCTTTCACCCATAAAGCCTATGCTTCCTTTTTTTTATAACTAAATTGCATGATTTCAAGATGGTTTACTTGTGGCACTTACCTATTATGAATTAGACTATGAACTATGTTGGGGTTTTTATGAAATTATGACTATTTTAGCATGTCTTGAGCTATGAATCTAAGATCTATTATGGTATTTGATGAAGGATTTTGATGTATATTACTTGAGGGTATTACTAAGTATTGATGAATGGTTTTACATTGAATTTTCTTGCATGATTTGATCCTTAAATTGTATGGTTTTACACTAGCACTACACATCCGCAAAGTGTTTGATAAAATGTTCAGTTATGATTTCTTGAGGAATTGAAGGTCCAATGCATGTCTTATGAGTTGAATAACTTTATGATGATGAAAGGAATGTATGTATATGATATTTTCTCTATAGTGTTGGGAATTGACTATGCCCCACTCGAGAGGTTGTGAGCCCGGATAACTATGTCGAGGGGTTTGTACCTTGATAACCACATCGAGGAGTTTCTACCTTGATAAGCATGTCGGGGGGATTTGTACCTTGGTCATCAAGGGTGGTAGGGTGACATGATCCACCAAGCAATCGAGGGGTTTTTACCTTGATAACCGGATTAAGGGGTTGGTACCTCAATCACCAGGAGTAGTAGGATGAGATGATCCACCAACTAATTGAGGGGTTGGTACCTCAATAGACTATGAATTCTATAATGATGGTCTCTTCTTGTACATGTATTATGTTGTATGTAAGCATCATTTACTTGAAGCATTTTCCATGCATGCCATTTTGTTATATGCTACTCATTGTCTATGCTTATGCATCTCTATTATGTTGCTTATCTCTTGTTGCATTGCATCCTACCTACTTAGTACATTCAAACATACTAATGCATACTCTAAGCCTACAGGATGTCACCACGTAGGAACCAGAGCCCCACTTTAGCATCTTCCTCCACATAGCTAGTACGATTTCTCTCAAGATAGTTGGTGAATCCTCCATTTTCGGGACAATGTCTATGATCTCTTGCTATGTACTAAGATGATCTTTCTTTCATTTATGTGTTGACTAAAGACTATCTTTCTTTCATGTATGTATTGACTATGAGGGTGAGCCCAGTTGCTTGTCTTGGCCCCGTTCTTATCTATGTTTTAAAGGTGTTGTTTGACATGTTATGTATTGAGCCTTGACTCTCTTGTTGTGGTGTTTATATTACGAAAGTTCCCATTTAGTCCCTTTGTCGTATTTCTAATCTAATTATGTTATTTAATTACTTTCGTGACTAATGATATGTAATTATATGTTAAGAGGCTTGTTTGAGGTCCTTTTAGGTTCCCCATTCACCGTGTCACGTCTATGCCCTAGGCTTGGGTCGTGATAAGCTTGGTGTGAGAGCACTATGTTGTTAATGTTCGTTGGCATCCAACACACCGCTTCGATTAGAGTAGGAGGCTATGAGACATTTTAGGAAAAGTTTCCATTCTTTTTGATCTATGTCATGCTATAGGAGTTGGGTGAGTTTTCCCTCTAATCAATGTTCTTTTCCATTCTTAGATCATGGCTAACACAAGAGGATGGGGAGCTCGCACTCTCGAGGAACAACCGGCTCATGGTGAGTTCTGGGATACTCTCACTTTACTAGACCAAGCTATGGCCAACCAAGTCAATCAAGAGGCCCAAGCCCCTCATGCTCCTACTTAAGGTTCTAGGGTGAGAGACTTCATGAGGATGAATTCACTAGAATTCTATCGGTCTAAGGTACATGAGGACCTTCAAGAGTTTATTGATGAGGTCTACAAGGTATTTGGCTATCATAGGTGTTAGGTCAGAAGAGAAAGCGGAGTTGGCGGCCTACCAACTCAAAGGGTAGTACAAATATGGTTTAATCAATAGAAGGAGGGAAAGGAAACAATAATATGGTTCTATGGGAGGAGTTTAAGGCATATTTTCTTAATCGGTTTTCCCTTTTGAGCTTAGGGAGGCAAAAATGGTAGAGTTCATGAATCTAAAGTAGGGATCCATGAGTGTGAAGGAGTATGCCCTCAAGTTCAATCAACTCTATAAATATACTCTTCACTTGGTTGCCAACCCGAGGTCTAGAATGAACAAGTTCGTGATGGGTGTATCCAATTTGGTAAGTGATGAATGCCGGTCCGCCATGTTGATTAGTGACATGGATTTATCCTGTTTGATGACCTATGCCAAACAAATAGTGGAGGAAAAGTTGAGGACGAGGAGGAGTAATAAGGCCAAGAGAGCCCATTTTGAGGGATAGTTCCAAAGTCGAAAGAGTGGCCGGTTCCATCAAGGCCAAGGGTCTTCTCATGCTTCTAATAGGGGGTTTGCCAATCACTTTCCAAGGGACCAAGGTATTGGTAGTGTGGTTCCTAATAATGGGTGTTCAAAATATGGTAGGTGTCATGGGGGCCCATGTTTGAAAGACACTAATGTATGTTATGGATGTGGGGAAGTGGGTCACAAAAAGATTGATTGTCCTCATAACCGCAATAAGTGGTCAACAAGGTGGTTCCCCAAAGTGCAATTGGTTCTATGTACTCCAAGGGAGATAAGGGGTTAAAGAGGATCCTGATGTTATCATCGATATGTTAAAAGTCTTTGATTTTGATGTGTATACATTGATTGATCCGAGTGCCACCCTTTCTTTTGTTACCCCTTTTATTGCCCAAAAGTTCTATGTTGAGCCCGAATTGTTGTGTGAGACATATGAGGTATCTACTCCCATGGATGCATCTATTATTTGTAGTAGGGTTTATAAAAATTGCCCCGTTTGCATTTTGCATAAATTATTGCCATGTGACTTTGTTGAGTTAGACATGTTAATTTTTATATTATTCTAGGGATGGATTGATTGCATGCATACTATGCCTTTATTGATTATAGAACCTATAGGGTTAAATTCTAATTCCCAAATGAAACCGTGGTTGAGTGGAAGAGTCATGATATGATGGTCAAGGGTAGATTCATCTCTTGCATTAAAGCCCATAAGTTGATCTCTAAGGGGTGTCTTTATCATCTTATAAGGGTTAGGAATGTGGAGTCCAAGGCCCTTCCTATTGAGTTGGTTTTAGTGGTAAATGAGTTCCTAGATGTCTTCCCAAGTGAACTTCCCGGTGTTCCTCTTTAAAGGAAAATAGACTTTGGCCAGTCAATTCTGGTGGTCAATGAGTTTCTTGATATCTTTCCTGATGAGCCTCCCGGTGTTCCTCCTGAAAGGGAAATAGATTTTGGTATAGACTCCTTCTCGATACTCAACCCATTTCTATTCCCCCTTACCATATGGCCCTGGTAGAGTTAAAAGAGTTGAAGGAGCAATTGAGGGATTTATTGGAGAAGGGTTTCATTAGGCCTAGCCAATCACCTTGGGGGGCACTGGTGTTATTTGTGAAGAAGAAAGATAGGTCCCTCAGAATATGTATTGACTATCGACAACTCAATAGGGTCACCATAAAGAATAAGTGTCCTCTTCCAAGGATTGATGATTTGTTTGACCAATTGCAAGGGGCCAGTCACTTTCTAAGATTGATCTTCAGTTCGAATATCATCAAGTGAAGGTGAGGGAGTGTGATATTCCCAATATAGCCTTCGGACTAGTATGGGCATTACGAGTTTGTTGGGATGTCCTTTGGATTGACTAATACACCGATTATCTTCATGGATCTTATGAATAGGGTCTTCAAACCCTAGCTTGATTCATTTGCTTGTGGTCTTTATTGATGATATTTTGATCTATTCCCATAATGAGGAGGAGTATATGGGTCATTTGAGGGTAGTGCTACAAAGATTGAGGGAGGAGAAGTAATATCCTAAATATGAGAAATGCAAATTTTGATTGAAAAAGGTTGCCTTTCTAGGTCATATGGTGTTGGGGGATGGTATTAAAGTAGACCCGAAGAAGACAGATATAATTAGAAATTGGCCTAGACCTTTGACCTCGTCAGATATTAGAAGTTTCTTGGGCTTAGCTGGTTACTACCAGAGGTTTGTGAATAGATTCTCCTCTATTGCTTCTCCTATGACCAAGTTGACTCAAAATAAATCCAAATTTGTGTGGACCGATAAGTGTGAAAGGAGGGGTTCTCTTCTATTGCTTCCCCAATGACCAAGTTGACTAAGAAGAAGGCCAAATTTGTATGTACCGATGAGTGTGAAAAGAGTTTCCAAATATTAAAAGATAAACTTGTATCTGTTCTCATATTGTCACTATCGGAAGGGCTAGAAGGATTTGTTGTGTATTGTGATGCTTCTAAATTTGGTTTGGGTTGTGTGTTGATGTAAAATGGTAAGGTGATAGCCGATGCTTCTAGATAACTCAAAGTATATGAAAAGAATTACCCTACTTATGATCTTTAAATAGCCGTCATGGTCTTATCCTACCCATGATCTTGAATTAGCCATTATGGTCTTTGCTTTGAAATTTTGGAATCATTATTTGTATGGAGTGCATGTTGATGTGTTTACTGATCATAATATTCTCCACTATGTTTTCACTAAAAAAGATCTCAAATTGAGACAAAGAAGGTGGGTAGAACTACTTAAGGACTATGATATGAGTGTGCATTATCATCCCGATAAGGCTAATATGGTGGCCGATGCTTTGAGTAGGGTGTCTATGGGTAGCCTAGTACATGTTGGTGATGGTGGCAAAGGGGTGGCTAAGAAGGTCCATCGGTTGGCTAGATTGGGGGTTAGGTTGGAAGAGGTGAATAATGGGGGTATTGTGGTAGTTGATGGCTCTAAATCTTCATTGGTTGAGGAGGTGAAAGCTAAGCAAGATCTTTG
>DF364120.1:63692-79677 GCA_000787875.1 Solanum virginianum | reverse complement strand
AAAGAGTTGAGATTTGAGAAATTCTACTATCCTAACTTTGAATCTTTGTTTTCATCATGAGGTCTTATTATATAACATGAGATAATGGCTATATTGCATGTGTATTGATATGATATTTACACATGTATTTCATACTTGATAGCATAAACCCTAAATAACATGATTTTCTGAAATTCTATTCATATCATTGAATATTTGAGTTGATGTAAATTGAGCATTTAGAGTTAAGTAATTTGAGTATGAGGAGCATGTTGCATTGAGTCACCTATATTACTACATATGAGTATTTTGCTTGCACTACCTGAGGAGTCATGTTGAGTGAGTCTAAATGACCATTTGAATCTGAGTTGAATTTGATGACTTGTATTGATTGAATGAGTTGATGAATTATTAAGATGAGTTAAGATGAGATACCCCAAAAGGGTTGAGTTTTGAGTTGATTGATGAGTCGAATATATTTTAGTCTTGGGAGGAGTATCGAGCACCAAGCAGGGAGTGATTATACATCTACTTTAACCCACATAACTACATTACCAGTGTAGGATAGTCATTACAGCTCATTCTGGTGATTCTAGTCCCGTAAATGGACATTTATTATGGATCGATGAGAGAGTTGATCACCCTTTTCTGAGGTATGTTAAGGGCAGGCATGGCTACCACGTCGAATTCGTTATGCATCACCAAATTATAGGTGGTGGGGTGAGGATGTCAGTTAAGAGAAACTCCCAAGCAACACTGATTGAGCATGACATATTTTAAATTGAGTCTATTTTACTGAGTATACTTTATAAAGTATGATTTACTTTAAACTTGCATATACTGAGCTGAGCATGAGATGTTGAGTCGAGATGAGTGAGTTGATCTTTACTTTTCTTGAGCTATTTTACATATCAGTATATTCCATGTACTGACGTCCATTTGGGCTTGAATCTTTTCATAATGCAAATAGAGGTGATAGAGGACTTCAGCCCGCGCATCATTGAGGTCTACAGATCAGTGCATTTCCAGAGTTGGTGACCCTTTTTTGCTTTTCGGAGGAGCTCCTTTATCTTATGAGTTAACTTAGTATATCTTTTTCTTTCTTTCTTTCTTTGATTTGGGGTGTTCATGACCTGTCATGACACCATCTAGACTTGTTGAGTAGAGGCTTCATAGACACTGACTAAAGGATTGTGGAATGTTTTGTATTCTGAAATTATTTACTGAATACTATGAATAGTTGAGTTGCATTTTTTTTTTCATGTAATGCCTTCCTATTTGAGTTATTCTTCCGCTGTCGAGTTGATGTGAAAATGATGCCAAGTGGTTCTCTTGGGGAATCAACAATGGTTCTTCAAGTGCCGGCCAAGCCAAGGGTACCCTACTGAGGTGTGACAAATATGGTATCAGAGCACAGAGTTCAAGATTCCTAGGGAGTCTATGAAGTTGTCTATAGTAGAATCTTTTTTATGTGTATCTTATACACCACACTTTATAAACGAGACGCTATAGGAAATTAGGAATTGTTACCCACTTCTTTAGTATTCTAAGTTCCTATGATAGAGTTGAAAACTCTATAAAAATTCTTTTCTAACTCATGCTTTACGCGATTGCAGATCATGCCTCCAAGATGCACTGTGACCTAGAGAAATGCCTCGGCTAGCAATGCTGAGAACCTTACTTTAGAGGTGCCTCCTCAAATTGAAATGAGGGGCCGAGGTCGACCAACCAGGACTGCTGATGTTCCTGTGACACCTATTGCTCCACCAACTCTCACCACAAAGGTTGAATTTAAAGGAGCTATCGTGAAACACCACAGAAAGGTGCCTCGAAAATACCCATAATCATAATTTCCATTATCTTAAAATCCATGTGTGGTATCAAAAATTCAACTTCATATTCTTGATCAGGGGAAAAATTGAGTGAGAAATGGTATCACCTGGATTTTAGAAGACCCATAGCGAAAAATGATTTTCGCCAAAATTTCAATTTCCAGAGGACATCCACGATGACTCCATGATGCAAACCTGTCATGGAGGTGTGTTCGCACTTCCTTAATTTTTCATTTTGGCCCTAAGACATTGGGGTCTTGGCCCCATGCCCTTTTATGCGTAAAAACACCTATACTTAGCCATTTTTCAACTCTAATGACACTCTCAAAACCTTCTCTAACACTTAACCAAATATTTCACCCAAATTGTAGTGTCTCAAGCTTAATTTCGGATCTCAAGAACTTTTTTCAAGCTTCAAGTTCTCTTCAAATCTACATCGCAGAAATCCCCAAATTTGAGGTATATGGGTTTCAACCATTGGGTCCTTTCGCCTATGGTGCCTAACCTTCCTTTTAATGAAATTGTATGTTTCCAAGTTATATTACTTATGGGTATTACTTATTATGAATTTCGATTACCAATTTATGTTGGGGTTTTATGAAATGTTGATTGGAAATACATGTCTACCTATTTCAAGTATACTATGAGATGTTTTGTCTATTGTGACTATGCATGTTTTGAGCTATAAAACTATAATCTATTATGAGGTTTGATGAGGGATTTCAAGCTATCTTGCATGAGGGTTTTACTATATGTTGGTGGGTTGATTTACATTGAGTTTTCTCACATGATTTCACTATTGAATTGAATGATTTTGAACTAGCATTACGCGTCTGCCAAGTGTTTGATAAAATATCTTGACATGAATTCTTGAGTTATTGATAATCCATTGTATGGTTTACAAGCCAAGTTACTCTATGATAATTAAGGAATGTATATGTGTGTTGAGTTCATGAAAAGTATCTACAATGTTACAAGTTGATCACCCCTTGTTGGAGGTGAAACGCCCCAAAAAGTCAAGAGGAAGAAGAACCCGCACTCCCGAAGAATAACCGGCTGATGAAGAGTTCCCGGATGCTATTGACCTGACCAATCAAATCAACCAAGGGGCCCAAGTCCCTCATGCTCCTACTCCAGCATTCTCAAAATCCATGCACGATATCCAAAATTCAACCTCATATTCTTGATCAGAAGGCAAAATTTGAGCGAAAAATGGGTATAATTTTAGAGTAACCATAGCAAAATCTAATTTTTTCCAAATTTGCACAAATAGTAGGGGTGTGCGTTGGCTCCACGACATAATTTTGCTGCTAGTTTTTCTTATTTCGGCCTAAGGCTTTGGGATCTTTGGCCTAAGCCTTCCTATGCATAAAAACACCTTTACTTAGTCATTTTTCAACCCCATATCACTCAAGACATTCCCCAAAACCCTCTCTAACACTTAGCCAAATATTTCATCCAAATTTAAGTGTCCCAAACTCATTCCGGATCTCAAGAAATTCAGTTAAGCTTCAAGTTCTCATTCAAATCTATATCAAGGAAATATCCAAAGTTGAGATATGTGGGTTTCAACCATTGGGCCCTTTCAACCATGGTGCCCAACCTTCCTTTTTTATGAAAATTACATGTGTTTCAATTTGATTTATCTATGGGTACTTCTTATTATGAAGTTGACTATAAACTAAGTTGGGGTTTCATAAAATATAGTCGTTTAAGCATATTTTGAGCTATGAATCTATAATCTACTATGATTTTTGATGAGAGGTTTTAATGTATCTTGCATGATGGTATTACCAAGTGCTGGTGCATTGATTTACATTAAGTTTTCTCACATTATTTCACTCTTGAATTGCATGATTTTGAACTAGTATTACACACCCGTCAAGTGTTTGATAAAATATCTAATTAAGGGTCATGAGTTATTGAAGGTCTATTACATGGCTTATGAGTTAAGTGACTTTATGATGACCACACCATGTTGAGAGGGTGCTATGCCTCAATCACCTTGTTAGGGGGTGCTCGACCCATACTACCAATTGAGGGGTATATACCTCAATCACCTTGTCAGAGGGTGCTAGGCCCATATTACCACGTTGAGGGGTATATACATTGGCCACTTTGTCAGGTGGTGCTAGACCCATACTACCACGTTGAGGGTTATATACCTCAGTCACCTTGTCGGGGGGTGCGAGGCCCATACTACCAATTCAAGGGTAGATACCTCAGTAACCTTCCAAAAGGGTGCTAGGCCTTGCATTCCAAGTATTAGATGCTTGGTATATGACGATGGTGTCTTCTTACACATGTATTATGTTCTATCTAAGCATGTTTTACTTCAAGCATTGATCATGCATACCATGTTGCTAATATACTATCTCTTGCCTTTGTATATGCATTTTGACTATGTTGCCTATCTCTTATTGCATTGCATCTACATACTTAGTACATTCAAATGTACTAACGCATACTCTATGCTTACATGATGTTTCCATGTAGGAACCAAAGCTCCACTTGATCATCTTCCTCCTCCACATGGGTAGAACTATCTCTTGAAGAAAGTTTGGAGAGTCCTTAACTCTGAGACAATAGCTATTGATCTTATGTTATATAAATACTCTCTTTTCTTTTTTTAGATGCTTATAACTATGAGGGAGTGCCCAAAATGTGTTGTGACCCCCGCTTAGTTCCATGTTTAGAGGTGTGGTTGGACAAGTGACATAATTATGCTTTGAGCTTTGACTCTTTTGATGATTTATGTTATCATAGACTTCCCTTAGTCCCTTTTTATCCTATTTATACTCTTTCTTGTTGTTTAATTGCTTCTGCGACCAAGAATATGTAAATGATATGCTAAGAGGCTTGTTTGGGGCCCCTTCGGGTTCCCATTCATCGTGTCACATCTAGGCCTAGGCTTGGATCATGAAAAACTTAGTATGAGGGCACTAGATTGTTAATGGTCCTCGACATCAAACACAGCGCATCAATTAGAGTCTTATTAATGTTTGTGAAGTGCACCACAACTATGAGTAAGAGACTATGATACATTTTAGGAAATGTTTTCCTTCTTCTTGATCTACGTCATGCTATAGAAGTTAAGGTAAGGTTTTCTCCTAATGAATGTTCTTTGCTATTTTAGATCATGCATATTTCAAGAGGAAGAAGAACCCGCACTCCCGAAGAATAACCGGCTGATGAAGAGTTCCCGGATGCTATTGACCTGACCAATCAAATCAACCAAGGGGCCCAAGTCCCTCATGCTCCTACTCCAGCATCTAGGGCGAGGGATTCTATGAGGATGAACCCACCGGAGTTCCATGAGTCTAAAGTGGATGAGGATCCTCAAGAATTTATTGATGAGGTGTACAAAGTGTTGCTATTATGGGTGTTAGGTATGAGGAGAAAGCAGAGTTAGTGGCCTACAAACTCAACGACGTGGCCTAAATATGGTTTAATCAATGGAATGAGGAGAAGGGGAACAACAATGTGATCCTTTAGGAGGAGTTTAAGGCGATATTTCTTAATCGATTCTTCCCTCTTGAGCTAAGGGAGGCCAATATGATGGAATTCATGAATATAAAGCAAGGGTCGATGAGTGTGAGGGAGTATGGCCTCAAGTTCAACTAGCTCTCTAAATATGCTCCACAATTTGTGGCTGAGCCAAGGTCTAGGATGAACAAGTTTGTGCTGAATATGTTCGACTTGGTAAATGAAGAATGTCATACCGCAATGTTGATAGGTTATATGGATTTGTCCTGCCTCATGACTTATGCCGAACAATTGGAGGGGAAAAGTTGAGGAAGAGGAGAATGGGTGAGGCTAAGAGGGCCCATTTTGAAGGTAGGTTCCAAAGTCCTAAGGGTGGCCAATTTTATCAAGGCCAACGGTCTTTAAATGCTCCTAATAGAAGGTTTTATAATGATAACCTAATAGTCCAAAGAGGTATTAGTGTGGTGCCTAATCCTATGTGACCAAGATGTGGTAGAGGCTATGATAGCCCATGCTTGAGAGATACTAATGCTTGCTATAGTCATGGAGAAGTCGGTCATAAAATGATTGATTGTCCTCATAAGAAAAATAAGGGTAGAGGTAGTCCTCTACAAGGCTGAGGTGCAAATGCTGTTCCTTTGGAAAGAGGAGGCCAACAAGGTGGGGCTCCAAGACAAAATCGGTTCTATGCTCTTCAAGGAAGGCAAGGGGTAGATGAGGTGCCTGATGCCGTCACCGGTATGTTAAAACTCATTGATTTTGATGTGTATATACTGATAGACCCGGGTGCTACTCTTTTGTTTGTTTCTCCTTTTGTTTCCAAAACGTTTCATGTTGAACTCGAATTATTGTGTGAGTCTTATGAGGTGTCTACTCTCATTGGTGCATCCATTGTTGCTAGAAGGGTCTATAGAAATTGTCCCATTTCCATTTTGCATAAAATATTGCCTTGTGATTTTGTTGAGTTTGATATGGTGGATTTTGATGTCATTCTTGGGATTGATTGGTTGCATGCATATTGTGCCTCTATTGATTGTAGAACCCATAGGGCCAAGTTTCAATTCCCTAATGAACCCATCCTTGAGTGGGAGAGTCATGATGTGGTGGTCAAGGTTAGGTTTATTTCTTGCATTAAAGCACAAAAGTTTATTTCTAAGAGGTATCTCTATCATCTTGTGAGGGTTAGGGATATTGAGTCCAAAGTCCTTCCTATAGAGTCGGTCCTGACGATGAATGAGTTCCTTGATGTCTTTCCTAATAAGCTTCCCGATGTTGCTCCAAATAGATTTTGGCATAGACCTTCTTCTCGATACTCAACCCATTTCTATTGCCCCTTACAATATGGCCCCGATAGAGTTGAAAGAGCAATTGAGGGATTTGTTGGAGAAGGGTTTTATTAGGCATAGCCAATCACCTTGGGGTGCATCGGTGTTGTTTGTGAAAAAGAGGGATGGTGCTCTTAGAATGTCTATTGACTACCGGCAACTTAATAGGGTCACCGTAAAGAATAAATATCCTCTACCAAGGATTGATGATCTTTTTGACCAACTTCAAGGGGCTAGTCGCTTCTTTAAGATTGATCTTCGATCTGGGTATCACTAAGTGAAGGTGAGGGAGTGTGACATTCCTAAGACGGCCTTCCGGACTAGGTATGGGCACTATAAGTTTATGGTTATGTCCTTTGGGTTGACTAATGCACCAACTATCTTCATGGATCTTATGAATAGGGTCTTTAAACCCTACATTGATTTTTTTGTGGTTGTTTTCATCGATGGTATCTTGATCTATTCCCATAGTGAGGAGGAGAACATGGCTCACTTGAGGGTAGTGTTACAAATCTTGAGAGAGGAGAAGTTGTATACCAAATATGAGAAATGTGAGTTTTGGTTGAGAGAGGTTGCCTTCCTAGGTCATGTAGTGTTGCCTAATGGTATCAAGATGGATCTTAAAATGATGGAGGGGGTTAGAAATTGGTCTAGACCTTTGAATCCATCGGATATTAGAAATTTCTTGGGCTTAGCAGGTTATTAGTGGAGGTTTGTGAATAGGTTCTCTTCTATTTCTTCTCCCATGACTAAGCTGAACCAAAAGAAGGCATGGTTTGTATGGACCGATGAGTGTGAGAAGAGTTCCCAAACCTTGAAAGATAAGCTTGTCTCGGCTCCTATCTTGTCTCTACCAGAAGGGTTGGAAGGGTTTGTTGTGTATTGTGATGCACTCAAGAATTGGTTTGGCTTGTGTTGTGATGCAAAATGGTAAGGTGATAGCTTATGCCTCTAGACAACTTAAGGTGTATGAAAAGAACTATCCTACCCATGATCTTGAATTGGACTCTGGTATTTGCTTTGAAAATTTGGCGTCATTATTTGTATGGGGTTCATGTTGATGTGTTCATTGATCATAAGAGTCTCTAATATGTGTTAACCCAAAAAGATCTCAACTTGAGACAAAGAAGGTGGTTAGATCTTCTTAAGATTATAATATGAGTGTGCATTATCACCCTGGTAAGGCTAATATTGTGGCCGATGCTTTGAGTAGGGTGTCTATGGGTAGCCTAGCACATGTCGATGATGATGGCAAAGAGGTAGCTATAGAGGTCCATTGGTTAGCTAGATTGGGAGTTAGGTTGGAGGAGGTTGACAACGGTGGGGTAGTGGTTGTTGATGGTTATAAATCTTCATAGGTTGAGGAAGTAAAGGCAAAGCAAGATCTGGACCTCGTGTTGTTAGAATTGAAGGTTTTGGTGAGGGATGGTAAGGTGGAGGTTTTCTCCCAAGGGGGAGATGGTGCCCTTAGGTACCAAGTTAGGTTGTGTGTGCCCAATGTTGATAACTTGAGAAAGAAGATTTTAGATGAGGCTCATAGTTCTTCCTATTCTGTTCACCCTGGTTCTACAATGATGTATAGAGATTTGAGGGAAGTGTTTTGGTAGGGTAGTATGAAGAGAGACATTGCTAAGTTTGTGACCGGTTGTAACAATTGCCAACAAGTTAAAGATAAGCATAAAAGGCCGGTGGCCTAGCCCAAGATATAGAGATTCCTACTTGGAAGTGGGAGGAAATTAACATGGATTTTGTGGTTGGGTTGCCTAAGACTAGAAACCATTTTGATTCTATTTGGGTTGTGGTTGATAGAATGACAAAGTCCGCTCATTTCATACCGATCAAAACTATATATGTGATGATGTTCACACTCTAATAAGAAAGTGGTCGTTGTCAGCAATTAAGCTAACCAAAGGTTAGGATCGAATCCACAGGGAATACAGGGTTTGACTATGAGAATTCACTATCAATCATTTCAAGTATCTATATCTAAAATCTCTAAATGGAGGGGGGCATTTGTGATTCAAGAAAAAAAGTAAAATAAACACTATACTACGATGCAGGAAAACACTCAATTTTAGGGACAACTTGAGAATTGTGTTCACCATGGTTTGTTGACTTGATTAACCTAGATAACATAACTACAATTAGAGATTCGCATGTAGGATGGTAACTTAGGTTCTTCTAGCCCTCTTGTGAAGGTGAAGGTCAAATTTCATCATGGCGTTTAGTTGGCAACCATCGCGTGCCAACTAACCGTTACCTATTGTCCCAATCAACCTCCTCTTAGTCAGATTTGGTTGATTAGATGAAAACACATCAATCGAATCCTATCATCTATTTCTCTTTTCTTATTCGTCACTACCTTGGTCGGGGTCATGATAGTAGGCGAGGTTTTAGTGTTGTCCACCACCAAACAACAATCATAATGAAGAGAAATAGACAATACATGTAAAACCCCAATCATAGAAATACACTAGGGTTTTCCAAGAGAAAATGATAAACTAAGCTAAAACCCTAAAAGTTTCCTTAAGAGTATATTCAAAGATGATGTTCTCTTTTGAATTTCAAATCTCCCTAATGAAAACCTAACTTAAAGTATTTATAGTATTTACAAAATAACCCTAAAAATTATATAGAAAAGACAGCTAGCAACTGGTACGCCTCATTGGGACGACTCGTATTGGGTCTCATATCAGGTTCTTGGCATCTTGGACTCAACTGGTACGACCCACTGGTACATCTATGACTTGTATGCTCCTCTCATAGTCTAGGCCTTCAGTTTTTGGTCTAAAGTTTTGGCTGTCTGATTCCTGCTATGAGTACACCTATACGAGTCATATGAGACCTACGAGTCGTAAGGTGGCTTCGTAGGGTTGACCTCCGTTTAGCAGATTTCTTATTTTTTGGTCTTTATTTCTTGCTACGATAGCACCGTACGACTCATAGCTTAGGCTACGACTCATAGGTGAACTCTTATGTCTTATACTTCAACAAAATTTGTAATTTTTCCAAAATCATGCTAACCTAACTTTTCTGCAAGAACAACATAAAAACACATAAAAACCATAAAAAGTCACATTAAGAACTCACAAGATATCTTATTTTACGCATTAAATGTGTTGTATTTTGACAGCATATCAATACCCTCAACTTAGAATTGTTGCTTGTCCTCAAGGGACGACTCAATCTACGTAGACAATGAGAAATACATAGCAGCTATACCAAGGGCATATACATTATTCACTCTAATCCAGGTACCTAACTATCATTTTTGAAACCAGATTGCAAAGCTACTAAGTAAAACACAAACATGATGATGAATATGGAAACCCAACTATGATAAACTAAGGAGCATCAACCATCCAAAATCACCGTATAGCCATATGCTAATCATGTAGTGCAAATGCCCTCACAGAAAAGAAGTCCCTCTTACTCACTCAAAAAACATTTAGAATTCAGGGACTGAGGAAACATTCTCACGCTCAGAAATGAAATTAATGAAAAATGACTAACACCATAGGCTTGCATTTATACTCATCTTCCATTTTGGTGAAAAAGTGGATTTGGATCACTTTAGGACTTATGGGCTTGTAACATAGGTTCAGAGGGCTTTGGTATGATATTTTAGGCAAGTAGTGACTAAAAGCTATCCTTGAACCATGTTTACCAACACTTTTGCCTTCATAATCCAGCCATTTTCACTAAATCCACCCTTATTCTCCATTTCAAGCTTTTCCCGAGTGTTTTTTTTCTCTTTTTAGATGTGCCTTATTTTTGAATTCATTTTTGCTAAAAAAATTTCAATTTAAGGAACTTTTAATTTCTTTCTCCCTCTCGGGCTCATGATTTTTTATTTTTCTCTTTATTTCCCAACTAACCACCTCATTGTTATTACTTTACCACAATAAGGGCCACCCTCAACTTAGGCTTTTAGCCTGAGGTGAAGTACATAATATCTATTCCCTAAACCAGGGTCACCATTTGTAGCCACCCTCAACTTAGGCTTTTAGTCTCAATCAAGGTTCATATATTCAAGGATAGACCAGGGCTATTATCAAGGTATTTCATCAAACAAGGTTAAGTTGGAAAGGTGTCAAGAAAAAAAAATGAGTACATGAGAAGCTCTAAAATTTGGAACAAGGGATTCACTCACTCATTTCGTAGGTCATTTAGGCTAAAAGTGGGTTCACTAGAAGAACAAAGGCCTAATATCCTTTCCAAATCAACAACATCACCAAACTAATGTTAGAGTACTAAGGCAAGTTCTGAGTCCATACAAGATGCATGAATGTGGAAAAATAACCTCACAACACACATGGCATTGCACCCACAATCAAATATAGACTCACAAGTCATGCTTTAAGCCTCAACGTACCTTTATATATTAGAACAACATCACTAGATCATTAAAATGCATGAATGCATCAATTATCACAATCTCAAATATTTTGAGGGTACCTAATTTTTCAAATCATTCAAAAAACATTTAAAGACTATTTATATGTCAACAAATAACACTACTATGAATTTACACATTATCTACACTACCTATACATGCCGATTCAAAAGAAAATTAAACATCCACAAAGAAAAAGAATCACTACAAGAAAACCTTGGGATCAAAAATAGGAGAAGTTATGGACTCGAGGCTACTCAGACTTCACCTTAATCCATAACTTCCCATACCCTACCAAAATAGAATACTTTGTCCTCAAAGTAAAGTCAAGAATGAAAAACCAAACACAACATAGATATATATACACACACACATTAAGAACCAAAAACTAACATCCAAAATATAAGTAAAAATAAATCCAAAAACCAACATAATAAAATGATTGTCTAACAACAAAACAAAGTATCCATAATAACAAAATAAGAACTGGGGTCAAAAGGAGTCAAACATCATGGTACATCAACCACTTGTCTCTGGCTGGTCAGCAGGGTCCTGAATTATAACCTCCTCCTTAGCATTCTGGGTCCCAGCTATACATGGGCTACCCTCTCCATGTGAAGGCTGCTGCTCCCTATCTCTCTGTATGGCTGCCAACAGGATTAACTCCTGCACCACCTTATCTGGTATTGGCTCCTCCACCAAGGCTGCTAGGTCATCAGGTCTAGACCTCTTCTGGCTCTTCTCTAGGTCATCATACTCGAGGGGCCTCTTCCCATGGGCATGCGGGCGGTCAGCTAACCAATCAAACACCTCATTACCCACCAGTGCCACCTTTGGGACTGCAACAGGGATGCTAACATCTGCAATAAGTCAGCCTTAAATTTGGGCAAATCTTATGTCATTGCGCTTATGTCAGTAGTGCGAGCACCCTCAAACCTCCTTTGGACTCTTGCCTCAAAAGCATCAACTCGACCATCCACCGCTCTAACTCTCTCATCTACCAATGTATGGGTTAATGCCTTCATCCTTTCCTTTGTGTCCCGTATGGTCTAGCTAACTTAAGGTCTGACTTGTGCTACTAAAGCCTGTAGCCTCGACTTTGCCGTAGCTACACTGCATAGTATTGCCTGAAAAGAAAACAATAGAGATAATAGAATCAACCTGTAATATAGATGTTGTTGGTGCTGCTGTGCTGGAAGATGGTGTAGACTCAATCTCAACAGCTGGCATGGGCTCTACTACAGCTAAAATAGTGCCGGTAGCAGCTGGAGGTGACCTTGAGTCTAAGGCTCTATCGGGAGTGGTTGGAGGAGTTGCTCGTGGTAAGACCAAAGGGTTCTCGTCAGCCTTAATCAGGCTGGGATCCATGGTGCATATGGCCTCTATATGCTAGTCCTAATAGGGGTCGATAAGAACACCTGCTGCACTATAAAAATGATGAATCAAAACAGGAAATGGCAGTGAGGTATTTGTCCAGATGACTGACTCGTGGATCTACTCTGAGATGATCTTTGCCCAATCTATAGTATAACCAGCTAGGATGCTGTCTAACAATACTGCTCACTCTAGGGTGATCACATGATCTGTGAAAGCAGGCCTGATATGCCAACGAATAATGGACCACCAAAACTTAGCCTAGAAGGAGAGGTAGACTTTTACTATCATATTTTCATGGTTTTTGACCCACGTCGGCTCAACACCCCCCTCACAAATCTGGCCGATAATCCACTATAGAAGCTATGTCTTGGCCCCGATATCCTTCCCAATCACTGCTCTCCTCGTCTTATCAATGCGCCCATCATACTCTGTGGTAGACTGAGGTACTCTGTAAGTGCGCCCGAACTAGATTCGTCGGATCGTCTCCTCTGAGATGTCAACCCTACGACCTCAGACTGAGACCACCTGTAACCTCAATTGCTCAATCGGCTTCTTGTTGTTCGGTAACCCTCGACGGAGTATAGCAAGATACACTGCATAAAACTCACAGACTACGTAAGGGGCATACTTGCCCAACTGTTGTATGGTCCATTGTAGCCTATGCTCATCTATCTCTGCATCTAAGCCTGGCACCCTATCTAGTCCCAAGGCATTCAGTCTAGACTTCTTATGAAACTATCTGATCGGTTTGCGTTGCCCCTCTGGTTCTAACCCCTAGTCGTATATCTCTTTCATTCCTGTAACATACCATCTGGGGTTTACCAATGGCTATGATTGTACTTCCTCCTGTTGAGCTTGTGACCCCTCCTCAGAATCTATCTCGGTGTGTGTGGGGGTTATCTTGTGGTGAGCTGCTCTCGAATCCATCCTCCTCAGACTGGGAGGGACTCTTAACTTCTACTAGGTCTATAGCAGTAAGACCCCAAGTTTGAGGCACATTAACCTCAGGGTCTATCCTAACTCTGTCTACTTCCACAGAGCCTTCCAATTGCTCAGTCTCGGAGGATTCATCAACCAACCTCCATTGAAATGATTGGATTGCTCGTTTATCCTTTAGAGGCATTATATTTGCAAACCAACCTTATAACAATATGTGAGCTTCAAGATATTTGACCAATCAATGATCACATAGCAAAGAACAAGAAACACAACTACTTAAACATAGAAACAAAACAAAATAGCAGAAAAATCTCTGATGCAGATGTAGGTTTACAGAAACGAGTGTAGTTATGATTCGTAAGGTATCCCACAAGTCATACACTGGCCTCGTAGTATCAATATTTCTTATAAAAATGTAGTCTGAACTCAGATATGAGGGGAAGTTATGACTCATAGGGGAGCCTATGAGTCGTAGTCTAGCCTCGCACCTATTTCCAGAGACTTTTTAAGAACTTAGTCAGGATTACGAGACCCTTACTATGAGTTGTAACGGGTACTATGAGTAGTATGTGGGTCTCGTATGAGAAACATAAAGAAACCACAGGCATCTGATGCTTGCTATGAGGGACCACTATGACTCGTAAGGGAGCCTACGAGTCATAGGAGGGCCTTGTAGCTGAAAATAGAAGACACCATTAGTGCCTAACACTTTCTCACAAAAAGCACAAACAATCTTAGGAGTTGGCAATTAAAAGAGCAATACGATATATTTGACACATAAATAGTCCTAAAATAACATCAGAAAGTTAAAGCAACCATTATCCCTAAGAATCGAAGTCAGTTCCTCATTACGTCGGTCAAAACCAAGGGCAATTTCTTATCAAAACTCACACTTTTATCAACAAAACATTCCATTAAAATGCAAGAGCAATTCAAACACTTTCAATCAAGTCCAACATGCTATGGCATATATAACACACCCACACTCCTAAATTCCAATTCCAAAGACAATCCTCACAATGGTTGGGCAACAATTAGACACTACATTTTATGGACCAATAATTTTCACATTTACAACTAACCCACTCAAGGATTTTGAACAAGGCTTGATTCAAAGCAAAATCTTTGAAAACATACAAACCCTAGGTTTCATGTCTAGGTCTACACATCACCACATGGGAATGAATATTCATGGTTAAAACAAGTATACAAGCATACAACGAATGCACTCACCACAATAGTGCATTAAATTTAATCACGAAGCTTACCAATTGATTGAAGAACTTAACCAAGGCAAAGGAAACCAAAAACCACGCCAAAACCCTTGAAAATAGTAACCTCGCTGGAATTCTTGCCGAAAAATTACATGGGTAGTTGGGATTTTGGTCAAAAAAATGAATGGGGGAGAAAGATTGGGAATTTCTATCAACCTTAGGGTTTTTAAAAATGAAAATGGGGTCAAATTTTATTTTGACCTCTTTTATAATCAGACCGGGTCACTTTTAAAAAGTTGCAGATCAGGGCTACGAGACCCTGACTGTGAGTCCTCGGGTGTCCTATGACTCTTAAGTCCTAATGTCGTAGCAGACCCAACACTTGTAAAAATTTAAAATGCATACCTAGGCACTACGAACCCCACTTACAACTTGTAAGCAACCCTATGAATCATAAGGTTGGCTCGTAGTGTGTGTGCCAACTTTTGATACTCACTGTTTCCCTTTACGAGGCATGATTACGAGTCGTAGTGGTGACTACGACTCATAGGCCTGCTCGTAGAAGCTTTTCTAAGTGTCATTTTCCCGTATCTTTAGTTCTTAAATTTCCACCTGCAAACAAAGTTTTAAAAGCACAACAATATTCAAAATATTATAAGTGGATCAATGTCTTCCAACTTAAAACAAACAAACACCATACTACCTAAAATCTCAACAACCAAACATACTTAAAACAGATGAATAATTATAAAAAATGCTTGGGTCACCTCCCAAGAAGCACCTTGTTTAACATCGTGGCTCGACTTAGTCATCCTTAATTATCAGCAATTATCAAGGGACCAAACCTCACTCTTCAATTCATCCAGGTATTTTATTGAATAGCGGATGTCGAACACTACCTCCGCATCATTAACCCTAAACCGAAGTTGACTTGAATCTATATCTACGAGAGCTCTCCCAGTTGCCAGAAATAGTTATCCAAAAATAATAGGCACCTCAAAATTAACCTCATAATCGAGGATCATAAAGTCCGCAGGTAAGATAAATTCATCAAATTTAACAAGCACATCAAGAAGCATTCCCTCCAGCTTTTTGATGGTTCAATCCACCATGAGCAATCACATTCTTATTAGGGTAGGAGTGCCAAGACCAAGATTTTTGAATACAATAAGGGGCATTACATTGATGCTCACTCCTAAGTCACACAATGCTCTTGCAAACTCAACATTACCAATGGTGCAAGGGATAGTGAATGCACCGAGGTCATCTCATTTTTGAGCAAGGTATTTGGTGATGATCGCACTACATTGTTGGAGTTCCTGTGAGAACTCTTGACTCAAATTGCATTTCTTTGTCACCAAATCCTTCATGTACTTGGCATACTTAGGCATCTTCTGCAAAGCTTCTAGAAAGGGAATGTATCTCTGATGCAGATGT
>DF364120.1:26509-53939 GCA_000787875.1 Solanum virginianum | reverse complement strand
GAGGGGAAACCTTCCTAACTTCTATAGCACGACATATATCATGAAGAAGGAAAACATTTCCCAAAACGTCTTATAGCCTCTTACTCATAGTAGTGGTGCACAACATAACAATGAATAAGACTTTAATCAACGCGATGTGTTGGATGCCAAGGACCATTAACAACCTAATGCTATGATACCAAGCTTGTCATGATCCAAGCCCAAGGCCTAGATATGACACGGTGAATGGGGAACCCGAAGGGACCCCGATCAAGCCTCTTAACATATCAGTACACATCCTTAGTCGCAAAAGCAATTAAATAATAATTAAAGAATAGAAATAAAGACATAGGGACAAAGGAAAGTCTTTCATATCATAAAAACATACAAAAGTCAAGAGAGCCATGCTTATAGTATCATTATATAACTTGTCCAACAACACCTCTAAACATAGAACTAGCGGGGGCCAAGATAAGTAACCAGGCTCACCCTCATAGCCAAAATATGCAATAAAAGAAAGAGGGTCTTTATACATAGCATAAGGTCAAAGACATTGTCCCTAAAATTAAGGACTCACCAAGTTGCTTTGTAGGGATAAAACTAGCCACGGGAAGGATGAGGATGATCGTGAGGAGCTATAGTTCCTACATGGTAACACCATGTACGCATAGAGTATGCGTTAGTACATTTTAATATACTAAGTATGTAGTACGCAGTGCAATAGGAGATAGGCAACATAAATGAAATATATAATTAGGCAATAAATGAGCATATAACAATATAGCATGCATAAGTGATGCTTCAAGTAAAATATGCTTACATGGAATATGTTACATGTGTAGTAAGCAACCAATATTATGATGGATTATCACACCCTACATCCATGGTGATTGAGGTATCAACCTCTTAATTGGTTGATGGTAGATTGCACCCTGCCATTCATAGTGATTGAGGTATGAACCCGTCAATTGGTTGATGGTGGTCACACCCTGCCATCCATGGTGATTGAAGTATCAACCTCTCAATTGATTTATGGTGGTCACACCTCACATCCATGGTGATTGAGGTATCAACCCCTCAAATAGTTGATGGTGGTGTCACTCACCATCCATGGTGATTGAGGTCTAGCACCCCCTCAACTAGGTGTGGNGCCTAGGGACAAAAGCATCTTGGAAACTTATACTGCGCGGCTTTGTGCACGCAAGTCATAGGTAATGCAATTGATCATCAATAGCTCATGAACCCTAAACCTGACATTTTATCAAACACTTAGTGAGTGTGTAATGCTAGTGTAAAACCATGCAATTAAATAGTGAAATCATGCAAGAAATCTTGAAGTAAATTAACCCACCAACACTTGGTAATACCACCTTCCAAAATACATTGAAACCCCTTATAGATCTTAGATTCATGGGTCAAAACATGCATAAACAATCACACTTTTGCAAAACCTCAATATAGTTCATAGTCAAATATATAATAGAAGACCCATAAGTAAACTCAACTTAGAAACATGTAATTTAGGTAACTTGGGCACCATGGATAAAAACACCCAATAGTTGAAACCCATACTTAGGAACAAGCAATTTATGTAAAAAGAAAGGTTGGGCCCTATGGATAAAAGGACCCAATGGTTGAAACCCACCTATCTAAACTTTGGAGAATTCCTTGATGAAGATTGAGATGAGAACTTGAAGCTTGAGTGAATTTCTTATGATCTGGAAAGAGATTTGGCACTTGAAGTTTTGGTGAAATATTTGTCTAAGTGTTTGAGAGAGTATTGGGGAATGTCTTATATGATATGAAGGTGAAATATGGCTAAGTATAGGAATTTTTATGCATAGGAAGACTTAGGCCCAACAACCAAAAGCCTTGGACCAAGATAAAATAACTGGGCAAAAAATAACAGTGTGGCACACCCTGTTAGAACTCGTATTATGGAGTAATAGAACCATTACGGAAATTTGGGGCCTAAGTGTCAATTTTAGAAAAAATTGGAACCAAGGAGGCATTATTGGAAAGTTTGGGGTCAAAGTAGAATATTTGTTTTTTTAAAAGAGGTGCAAGTGTATATATATTTATATATATACATATATACACATAAGACCTTCTAGAAAATTCATTTTTCTCTATCTGGAGTGTTATCAGAAAACATGCAAGGCTCCTCTGCTCTTTCCTGTTCTTCTAATGCTCTCTCTGCTCCAGTTGGACTCTGTTGTACTCAAAGATTTACACTTCCTTATTGAACTTAAAGAATTGGTCTTTTCCAAGATCCGTTAAGCTTTAAGATTTTTAATTTTCTTCAAAACACCACCTCCCTTTGATTCACTGCACTGGTAATCTATCAAAGTTTTAGTCTTTCTTGATTTTTCAGCTTCCATTAATGTTTTTTTATGACTTTTTCCGAACTAGGGTTCTGGTTATTTTAGTAGTGTCAGCAAATACTCACTTCTAAGTATATTGTTTTGACAGAATTGTAAAATATGTTCTCAAGATGTTATGTATTGCTTTTGTGGAAATTTATGTTCCTTTGAATTGTCATTAGTATCATTTTCTGATGAAGTGTTGTCCAACCAGCTTGGCAAGATGCCCTTTGATTTGGTTTAGAGATTCTATGTCAATATGGAAATAAGCCTGTGGCTTTGAGATTTAGGGACTTGGAATCTTTCAGAGAACCCCTAATTCGTTCTATAGAAATATTATTGAGTATTGGAGTGAGATGGGTCCATATTTGGGGTATAAGGGTTTTGAGGATTAAAATGAGGAAATCAATTAGTTTGGGGGTTAACAAATATTATTAGTAGTACTTTTTGTATTCCTTGCTGAATACGTATTACTTTATATGAAATTTTAGGTGCAACAGTGTGATTTGAGACTTGAAAACATTGGACATGTCTTCCTAAGTTCAGATTATTTTCTACATTTCTCATGTTCGTTTATTTTTCCTTTTGTAAGTTTGTTCTGTTGTTTGTCTATTTGTTGGTTCTGGTTTGAAGAAGTAGCATCTTCAGATAGTTAAATTAAAGTTTATATGTAGTTAAGTTAGTCCTTATTTTAGAGTTTGGTAAATCAAGCTAATATTGGCAACCCCATTATCAGATTCATGTAAGGTAGATTTGTCTGATATTCAATTGATTTCTTGGGTCAGATCTTTTGTTTTTTTAGTTGGCTATTTACGTCTTATTGAAGTATTTGGATAATAGTTAGCTCGCTAGTATAATGTGTTTGCTTTTTCTTGAATGGCTCTCTGAAAAATCAAGCTGTTAATGTAATGAATATGGATTTGAAGGTCTCCCTTATTAAGAAATATGATTTTATGTTAGCGTTGGTCACATCCATGAGATGTAAGGTATCAAGGTAGCCTTACTTGTATGGTCTGAGTAATGACAAGCTTGTTCTGGCACATTTAGTTTAGTAGTTAGTTTGGTATGTTAATTGTTCACTTCACTTTCACAAGAATACTAATGTTGGTGATTTTTGGTAGAAAGTTCAAAGTACCGTGAGAATTATTTTTAAGACACTTTTTAGTGAAGTCTAAAAGATCCTATTCTTACAGTAATCTGTTCTATACATTGAATTCTATGTTCCTAATATCTAACAAGTTGGTAAGTACATAGGGAAGCTGGCAAGTTATGAAATGAACTCCAATTGTGAATTAGACCCATGTTTGCCCCTTGGAACCCTTTTGTAAATATATATTAGTATGGTATCTTGCATTAATATATTCATTCTTCTTTATTCAACTAGTGAACTTTTCCTGGCATTTCATGTTACCTATGATGGTTAAATTGTAAAGCAATTTTTGGTGAACTGGGTGAAGGAAAATTTTGCCAATTATCGGATTAAATAGTTACATATGGTGATCATTTATTATATGAACTAATTTGGGAGATATGATGATGGTCTATCCTTCTACCTGCTAAATTTGAAAGTATGATCACTATGAAGGCCGACTACAATCTCATTGATGTAAATTTTGCTGGATATAAGTGGATATATAACACACGAACTTCATAAGTTTGATGCTACATCCTACACCATCAGATTTAAAAGCATTAGATTTGACATCTGTGAGTATGAAATGGAATTTACTTTTGAATTTGAATGATATAACAGGCTTGTTCGAATCTGAGTATATAATGGAAAATAAGTCATGTTTTGAATTTTAGCTGCAGTACCATTTTGGTATTGTTTATACATAAAATTTACCTCATACAACTAAAACAGAAGAAAAATCTACTGGTACATCCTGGCTTGCTTCTTGGGGCCTTGCCATACTTGAATAATTTTACTGGTGAACATCTCTAGGACTGTGATATGCAGTGAATTGAAGTCTAGAAGATTGAAGACTTGATTAGGAAGGATGAAAAGAGAAAGTGGTAACTCAAAAGGAATTTTCTTTTGATAATACTTCTATTTGAAGCTTAAATAGACTGCCAAATATTTTCTTCTTTTTTTTGATTCAAGGTTTTGAGTGGCTGTTTTATTTCTCTGTGCTAAGCTTCCAAGTTTTGGCTGCTTTCTTAGTACATGAGTGTATATTTTAACTCCCTATTGGTTTCTCTCAAGTTAATAGCTACAGTAATAATATCCAGTAGATGTCTTAAGGTTGTTGCTCTCATGTTGATTCAACCATTGTTTTCTAGCGGGATCTTATCTTTAAGCTGACTGTTAACTCTCAAAACGTCAAGTTTAAGTCATAAACTATCACATTTCCATAAATGTGTTCATTTACATTTTATTGCTATGACTACATGGTAGTTCTCTATTGAAAAATTAGTTTGTTAGAATTTGCTTACCTATTCCTCTTCTCAAAATGTTATTTTACTGGTACAAGTCTTAGAAGTCATGGTTTGTTTGCCTTGTTGTCCAGGGAATTTATAAGGAAATGGAGAGTATGAATGAGAATAGTAGTACTAAAGACCTTTAGAAAATATAAAAGAAATTAAGATAATCTATATGTTATTATGTTTGGATATGACCATGTTACTACCGTCTTGAGATTTCTAATAACTTTAGAAATAACTTGTTATCTCTAAGCATGAAAACTCTGTTACACTTTTGGATTGTTGGATAAAGATCATCTTATGCATATGATTCCTACGATCTCACAGTTTGATATTCAAAGTTTGATAAGTTGATTAATTTTTTGGAAAGCTGATAGTTTATAACTTTGAAAGCTTTCTGCTCTTTCCTACAGTTTGATATTCAAAGTTTGATAAGTTGATTAATTTTTTGGAAAGCTGATAGTTTATAACTTTGAAAGCTTGATATTTTGTAATTTTGAAAGTTAATTAGTTTGTAAATGTTGAAAGAGTTTGCAAAAATTATGATTCTGGATTGGTGTATGATTATTGTGTTCATCATTTGGATTTGTGATACGGTTTGTGTGGCTTTTGATATGCTCTGGTGATGGTGTTATGCTTGGATGCGACTCAATAACCCAAGCGGTCCAGATCATATTTGCAGTGGGCGCGACTCAATGTTATGTATTGCTTTTGTGGAAATTTATGTTCCTTTGAATTGTCATTAGTATCATTTTCTGATGAAGTGTTGTCCAACCAGCTTGGCAAGATGCCCTTTGATTTGGTTTAGAGATTCTATGTCAATATGGAAATAAGCCTGTGGCTTTGAGATTTAGGGAACCCGTGTGGTCCAGTTCATACTCTCAGAGGGAGCGAATCGATACCTCGAGCGGTCCAGAATATAATGAAGTGTTGTCCAACCAGCTTGGCAAGATTCCCTTTGGTTTGGTTTAGAGATTCTATGTCAATATGGAAATAAGCCTGTGGCTTTGAGATTTAGGGACTCGAAATCTTTTAGAGAACCCCTAATTCATTCGGACATGTCTGTGGTGGGCGCGACTCGATAACTCGAGCGGTCCAACTTTTGTACTATGTCATTTCTGTGTGAGGTTTTCTATATATAGTGGCACCTGGCTCCCTTATTCTATGGTTATGATGTTTGAAAAGTAAATGTGGTGGTATGAATCTGAACTTTGAACGAAATAGTTTGACAGTGTGGGCATATGTTTGTTCTTAGTACTGTCGTCTCAGCTACCCTTCGATTGTATGTATTGGAAAGTAAGTATCTCAATAATTTTATGCAATTACCTTTATACTTGGCCTTGTTTACTACATGCTTTAATACTTATCCTGATATATATACTCTGCACGTGCTGCTTTACATATTTGGTACATCTTTCATACTGACCCCCTCTCTCCGGGGGCTGCGTTTCATGTCTGCAGGGATAGACGTACAGGATAGTGAGCCAGCTCAGGATTTCTGATTGATGTTTGAAGTGCTCCTTTGCTTCGGAGCAGATGTTAGTACACATACTTATTTCCTTATTCAGTATTCATGTACATAGTTGAGGGTATGACGGGGCCCTATCCCGTCCTAGGATTCAGTCTGGTTGTATAGAGGTCTGTGGACATCCTGTGAGTATGGGTCATGTTAGAAAGTTTATATATTTCGTGTATATGCCAAGTATATGAGGCATAATTGTCAGTCTGGATACCATGTATATATGTTGTGTTTGTTGGGCGATTTAACCACAGCAGTGACCTTATCGGCCCGCGAATACATCCATATCTGTTGTATGTCTGAACTGTGTGCTGGGACTCTTCTAGTTGCCGGTGGATAGTCAGTAAAACAGAGGAAACTCTGCCAAAAATTTAAAAAAAATTAGACGCGGGTTAAAGTTTGGGTTCAGGTTGTGTATTTGCATCTGTATGTCCAATTTGGGCACAAGTCACGGCCTACGGAGTTTGGGTCGTGACAGAAGTGGTATCAGAGCTGTTAGTCCTCGGAGTGCCCACAGGCTGTGTCTAGTAGATTCTTATTTATTGGTGTGTCATGCACCACATCTATAAATAGGAGGCTATAGGACACTTAGGATGTTACTCTTTTTTTTCTGATCGTAGATTGTGCGTTAGAGCGATGTTAGTAGGATGACTCCCTCCTAAGTTGTTTCTATAACTCTGAAGGCTAATATGACATTCAAGGACTAATGTTCTTAAGGGGGGGAAGGATGTTAAAACCCGTATTGTGGAGTAATGGAACCATTATGGAAATTTGGGGCCTAAGTATTAATTTTAGAAAAACTTGGAACCAAGGAGGCATTATTGGAAAGTTTGGGGTCAAAGTAAAAGAGTTGTAAGTGTATATATATTTATATATATACACATGTACACATAAGACCTTCTGGAAAATTCATTTTTTTCTATCTGGAGTGTTATCAGAAAACATGCAAGGCTCCTCTGCTCTTTCCTGTTCTTCTAACGCTCTCTCTGCTCTTTCCTGTTCTTCTAATGCTCTCTCTGCTCTAGTGGTCTATGTTGTACTCAAAGATTTACACTTCCTTATCGAACTTAAAGAATTGGTCTTTTCCAAGATCCGTTAAGCTTCAAGATTTTCCATTTTCATCAAAACACCACCTCCCTTTGATTCACTGCACTGGTAATCTATCAAAGTTTTAGTCTTTCTTGATTTTTGAGCTTCCATTAATGTTTTTTTATGACTTTTTCCGAACTGGGGTTCTGGTTATTTTAGTAGTGTCAGAAATCACTCACTTCCAAGTATATTGTTTTGACAGAGTTATAAAATATGTTCTCAAGATTTTGTGGAAATTTATGTTCCTTTGAATTGTCATTAGTATCATTTTCTGATGAAGTGTTGTCCAACCAGCTTGGCAAGATTCCCTTTGGTTTGGTTTAGAGATTCTATGTCAATATGGAAATAAGCCTGTGGCTTTGAGATTTAGGGACTCGAAATCTTTTAGAGAACCCCTAATTCATTCTATAGAAAAATTATTGAGTATTGGAGTGAGATAGGTCCATATTTGGGGTATAAGGGTTTTGAGGATTAAAATGTAGAAATCAATTAGTTTGGGGGTCAACAAAGAGTAGTATAGTACTTGTTGTATGCCCTTCTGAATACGTATTGCTTTATATGAAATTTTAGGTGCAACAGTGTGATTTGAGACTTGAAAAGACATGTCTTCCTAAGTTCAGATTATTTTCTACATTTCTCATGTTCGTTTATTTTTCCTTTTGTAAGTTTGTTCTGTTGTTTGTCTATTTGTTGGTTCTGGTTTGAAGAAGTAGCATCTTCAGATAGTTAAATTAAAGTTTATATGTAGTTAAGTTAGTCCTTATTTTAGAGTTTGGTAAATCAAGCTAATGTTGGTAACACTATTATTAGATTCATGTAAGGTACATTTGTCTACTATTCAATTGATTTCTTGGGTAAGATCTTTTGTTTTTTTTAGTTGGCTATTTACGTCTTGCCTAGGGAGAAAAGCATCTTGGAAACTTATACTGCGCGGCTTTGTGCGCGGTGATTCACTTCTGGTTTCATTTGGTACTTAATCTTGTCTTACTATTTTTGTGCTATCTTAAGTATTACATCTTGTGAATTGTTGTAGACATTGGAAGTCCAGAAGCTAGTATAATGTGTTTGCTTTGTCTTGAATGGCTCTCTGAAAAATCAAGCTGTTAATGTAATGAATATGGATTTGAAGGTCTCCCTTATTAAGAAATGTGATTTTATGTTAGCGTTGGTCACATCCATGAGATGTAAGGTATCAAGGTAGCCTTACTTGTATGGTCTGAGTAATGAGAAGCTTGTTCTAGCACATTTAGTTTAGTAGTTAGTTTGGTATGTTAATTGTTCACTTCACTTTCACAGGAATACTAATGTTGGTGATTTTTGGTAGAAAGTTCAAAGTACCATGAGAATTATTTTTAAGACACTTTTTAGTAAAGTCTAAAAGATCCTATTCTTACAGTAATCTGTTCTATACCTTGAATTCTATGTTCCTAAGATCTGACAAGTTGGTAAGTGTATAGTGAAGTTGGAAAGTTATGAAATGAACTTTACTTGAATTTCCAATTGTGAATTAGACCCATGTTTTCCCCTTGGAACCCTTTTGTAAATATATATTAGTATGGTATCTTGCATTAATATATTCATTCTTCTTTATTCAACTAGTGAACTTTTCCTGGCATTTATTGTTACATGTGATGGTTAAATTGTAAAGCAATTTTTGGTGAACTGGGTGAAGGAAAATTTTGCCAATTATCGGATTAAATAGTTACATGTGGTGATCATTTATTATATGAACTGATTTGGGAGATATGATGATGGTCTGTCCTTCTGCCTGCTAAATTTGAAAGTATGATCACAATGAAGGCTTACTACAATCTCATTGATGTAAATTTTGCTGGATATAAGTGGATATATAACTCACGAACTTCATAGGTTTGATGCTACATCCTCCACCATCCGATTTATAAGCATCCGATTTGACATTTGTGAGTATGAAATGGAATTTACTTTTGAATTTGAATGATATAACAGGCTTGTTAGAATATGAATATATAATGGAAAACAAGTCCTGTTTTGAATTTTAGCTGCAGTACCATTTTGGTATTGTTTATAAATAAAATTTACCTCATCCAACTAAAAAAGAAGAAAAATCTACTGGTACATCCTGGCTTGCTTCTTGGGGCCTTGCCATACTTGAATAATTTTACTAGTGAACATCTCTAGGACTGTGACATGCAGTAAACTGAAGTCTAGAAGATTGAGGACTTGATTAGGGAGGATGAAAAGAGAAAGTGGTAACTCAAAAGGAATTTTCTTTTGATAATACTTCTGTTTGAAGTCTAAATAGACTGCCAAATATTTTCTTCTTTTTTTTGATTCAAGGTTTTGAGTGGTTGTTTTGTTTCCCTGTGCTAAGCTTCCATGTTGTGGCTGCTTTCTTAGTACATGAGTGTATATTTTAACGCTCTGTTAGTTTCTCTCAAGTTTATAGCTAAAGTAACAATATCCAGTAGATATCTTAAGGTTATTGCTATCATGTTGATTCAACCATTGTTTTCTAGCCGGATCTTATCTTTAAGCTGACTGTTAACTCTCAAAACTTCAAGTCATAAACTATCACATTTCCATAAATGTGTTCATTTAAATTTTATTGCTATGACTACATGGTAGTTCTTTGTTGAAAAATCAGTTTGTTAGAATTTGCTTACCTATTCCTCATCTCAAAAATCTTGTTTTACTGGTATAAGTCTTAGAAGTCATGATTTGTTTGCCTTGTTGTCTAGGGAATTTATAAGGAAATGAAGAGTATGAATGAGAATAGTATTACTAAAGTGTCGGTATTGTTGGGTTTAAATGCCATGTCCAGATTCATGTGATATGTCTTCGAAGTTTGATAAATTTCATAAATTCTGAAAGCTTGACAAGTTTGTCAATTACGGAAGTTTGACGAGTATGTAAATTGTGAACGTTTGGTAAGTTGGAAACACTATGGGTCTTAACACTTTTGAAAATGTAAAAGAAATTAAGACAATCTATATGTTATTATGTTTGGATATAACCATGTTACTACCGTCTTGAGATTTCTAAGAACTTTAGAAATAACGTGTTATCTCTAAGTATGAAAACTCTGTTACACTTTTGGATTGTTGGATAAAGATCATCTTATGCATATGATTCCTACGATGTCACAGTTTGATATTCAAAGTTTGATAAGTTGATTAATTTTTTGGAAAGCTGATACGTTATAACTTTGAAAGCTTGATATTTTTTAATTTTGAAAGTTAATGAGTTTGTAAATGTTGAAAGAGTTTGCAAAAATTATGATTCTGGATTGGTGTATGATTATTGTGCTCATCATTTAGATTTGTGATACGATTTGTGTGGCTTTTGATATGCTCTGGTGATGATGTTATGTTTGGATGCGACTCAATAACCCGAGCGGTCCAGATCATCTTTGCAGTGGGCGCGACTCGATAGCACGAGCGGTCCAGTTCATACTCTCAGAGGGCGCGACTCGATACCCCAAGCGGTCCAGAATATATCCTTGGTGGACGCGACTCGATACCCCGAGTGGTCCAGGACATGTTTGTGGTGGGCGCGACTCAATATCCCGAGCGGTCCAACTTTTGTACTATGTCATTTTTGTGTGAGGTTTTCTGTATATACGGGCACCTGGCTCCCTTATTCTATGGTTATGTTGTTTGGAAAGTAAATGTGGTGGTATGAATCTGAACTTTGAATGAAATAGTTTGACAGTGTGGGTATATGCTTGTTCTTAGTACTGTCGTCTCAGCTGCCCTTCGAAGGCCACCATCTCCCCTTTGGAAGAAAACTTCCACCTTGCCCTCCCTCACCAAGGCCTTCAATTCTAAAAAGGAGGGGTCAAGATCTCAGTAAGTATGTCAATAATTTTATGCAATTACCTTTATACTTGGCCTTGTTTACTACACATCTTTATTCTGGTAATTAAGTATTTTGAGATTTCAGGTGTGCATTTGACCACAGTTTGCTTTAATACTTATCCTGATATATATACTCTGCACGTGCTGCTTTACATATTCGATACATCTTTCGTACTGACCCCCTCTCTCCGGGGGCTGCGTTTCATGCCCACAGAGACAGACGTACAGTATAGTGAGCTAGCTCAGGATTTCTGATTGACCTTTGAAGTGCTCCTTTGCTTCGGAGCAGACATTGGTATATATACTTATTTCCTTATTCGGTCTTCATGTACATAGTTGAGGGTATGACGGGGCCCTGTCCCGTCCTAGGATTCAGTCCGGTTGTATAGAGGTCTGTGGACATCCTGTGAGTATGGGTCATGTTAGAAAGTTTATATATTTCGTGTATATGCCAAGTATGTGAGGCATAATTTTCAGTCTGGATACCATGTATATATGTTGTGTTTGTTGGGCTGTTTAACTACAGCAGTGACCTTGTCGGCCCGCGAATACATCCATATCTATTGTATGTCTGAACTGTGTGCTGGGACTCTTCTGGTTGCAGGTGGATAGTCAGTAAAACAGAGGAAACTCTGCCAAAAATTAAAAAATAATTAGACGCGGGTTAAAGTTTGGGTTCAGGTTGTGTATTTGCATCTGTGTGTCTAATTTGGGCACAAGTCACGACCCACGAGGTTTGGGTCGTGGCACACCCCAACCGTGTCTCTCTAGGGATGCGCACTGCTCACTAAAATTTGCATTTTAGAAAAATGAAATTGTGATTAGGTCGCTCTAAAATCTGGGTTAAAACTATTTCCCACTCAATTTTGCCCCCTGATCAAGAATATGAAGTCAAATTTTTGATATCACGCATGGATTTTGAGATATGAGAATTACTCAATAGGTTGCTATTTCCCACTCAATTTTGCCCCCTGATCAAGAATATGAAGTCAAATTTTTGATATCACGCATGGATTTTGAGATATGAGAATTACGAAATTGGGCACTTTCGAGGCACATTTTTGTGTACTTTCTGGGGTCATTTTAGTATCTCCCCCTTGGGAACATTCGTCCCCAAATATCAAAGAAACATACATAAGAAGAGTAATCATGAAGAAATCAGCCCCAACAAGGGTGCAATAATACACTTAAACATCATTTCAAAATTTTTAACATGAGTGTCAAAAATCACCATGAACTTGTCAACATAAACATGAATACATGTAATGACATGAAGGGATGATACATGAGACATGAAATCACATGGAAGACTTAGAATTAGTACCTTAGGCTTGAGTAGAATGGAAAAGATAGGGATATCGCTTTTGCATGTCCGCTTCAGCCTCCTATGTGGCACTTTTGACTTGTTGATTGCTCCAAAGGACCTTAACGGAAGCCACATCCTTGTTCCTCAATCTCTTCACTTGTCTATCCAAGATCTCTACTGGAACCTCTTCATAAGTCAAGTTGTCTTCAGTAACACCCACAACATCCAATAGGACAATAGCATTCGAGTCACCCACATACTTCCTCAACATGGATACATGAAAGACCGGACACAAACTTAGCAATGTCTTTCTTCATTCCTCCCAACCAAACACATCCCTCAAATCTCTATACATCTTTGTAGAACCGAGGTGAATTGAATAGGAAGAATTATAAGCCTCATCAAGAATATTCTATCTCAAGTCATCAACACAAGGCATACACAACCTACCTTAGTAGTAAGGCCACCATCTCCCCTTTGGAAGAAAACTTCCACCTTGCCCTCCCTCACCAAGGCCTTCAATTCTAAAAAGGAGGGGTCAAGATCTCGCTTTGGTTTTACCATATCAACCAAGGAAGATTTTGAACCATCAACAACCATGATACCACAATTGTCAACCTCTTCCAACATAACCCCCAATCTAGCCAACCGATGAATTTCTCTAGCTACCTCTTTGCCACCATCAACAACATGTGCTAGGCTACTCATAGACACCCTACTCAAAGCATCAGCCACAACATTAGCCTTATCGAGGTGATAATGCACATTCATATCAAAATCCTTAAGAAGCTCCATCCACCTTCATCACCTCAAGTTGAGATCTTTTTGAGTGAACACATATTGAAGACTTTTATGATCGGTAAACACATCAACATACACACCATACAAATAATGACGCCAAATTTTCAAAGCAAAAACAACGACAGCCAATTCAAGATCATGAGTAGGATAATTCTTTTCATGCACTTTGGGTTGTCTAGAGGCATAAGCTATCACCTTACCATTCTACATCAAGACACAACCCAAACTAATTTGGGAGGCATCACAATACACAACAAATCTGTAACGACCCAAGCTTAGGGCCTACATGTGACATGATGAATGGGGAACCTGAAGGAACCCCAAACAAGCCTCTTAACTTTTCATTACACATCATTGGTCACGAAAGCACATAAAAAGACATAAAAGAGTGAGAATAGGTGCAAGGGGGCTAAGGTAAAAACTTGCATAACATCATAATCAAAAGACGAGAGTCAAATTCATATCATAGATACATAATATGTCCAACAAATACCTTTTGTACATAGATAAGAGCGGGGGCCAAGATAAAGCAACCGGGCTCACCTTCATAGTCAAATTAGAACATACAGAAAAATGTCTCCATATATAATAAGAGCAACATAGACTAAGGTCCCTGAAGTGAAGGACTCACTAACAAGCTTGAGTAGTAGTGATCTAGCTACGTGGAGGATGAGGATGATCAACTTGGGCACCAGTTCCTACATGGTTATATCATATAAGCAAGAGTATGCGTTAGTATATTTGAATGTACTAAGTATGTAATATGCAATGCAACAAGAAATAGGCATCATAATCAAAATGCATAACAATAGGCAATAGGCATAATATAGAAATATGGTGTGTATGATCAATGCATAAGTAAAACATTCTTAAGTAACTCATGCTCATATAGGATATCATATGTGTAGAAGAGACCAAGCTAGCTTTCCAAAGTACAAACGCCTTGGTAGGTTGGTGATGATGCCACCCTATCACTAAGGTGGTGAGGTACAAACCCCTCAATAGGTTGATGAGTATAAAGCCCCATGTAGGTTGAGGATAATACCACCCCATCACCCTGGTGGTGAAGTACAAACTCCTCACTCGGTTGATGAATATGAACCCCCATCTAGGTTATTTGGACTCTTAGTCCCCTCGAATTGGGCATGGTATAAGGCAATACTTTAAATCGGATTTATACATACATAAGCTCATTTCATCATCATAACATCATTCATATCATATCTCATACTTCAGACCTTCAATTCCTCAAGAAACCATGGTCGGATATTTTATCAAACACTTGGCAGGTGCGTAATCGGGGTACAAGACCATGCAACTTAGACACGAAATCATGCAAGAAAATCCATTGTAAAACTATCAATAAACACCTTGAAACACCCTCAAACAATATACATCAAAACCCCTCATCAAATCTTACAATAGATCCATGATTTACAGCTCATAACATAGCAAAATAGTCATAACTTTACATAGCTTTAACATAGTTCATAAACATGTTCATACTGGTAGACCCATGTGGAACAGGGTCGATAGAATAAGAAGAAACATAGCAAAATAGTCATAACTTTACATAGCTTTAACATAGTTCATAAACATGTTCATACTGGTAGACCCATTTGTAAAATCAACTTTAAATCATACAAATTGAGTAAAAAGGAGATTAGGGCACCATCGGTGGAAGGACCCAATGGTTGAAACCCATATACCTTAGCTTTGAAGAAGTTCTTGATAAATATTGAAAATGGAGGCTTGAAGCTTGAAGGAAATCCCTAGATCCAGAGAAGGATTTGAGACTTGAATTTTGGAGTGAAAAATATGGCTAAGTGTTGGAGTGAGTATTGGGGAAGGTTTAGGGTGATATAAGGGTTAAATATGACTAAGTATAGGTAAATATACTACTGTGCGTCGCGGAAGTGGCGCGCTTTGCTCTATGGAATTTGACATTTGGAAATTTTGAATTTTGATATGGTTGCTATAAAATTGGGGTTTGACCCTTTTCCCCTTAATTTTGACCCCAGAACAAGAAAATGAAATTGGATTTTTGATATCACGCATGGATTTTGAGATATATGGAATTTAAAATTTCAGCCACTTCCGAGGCACATTTTCGGGTACTTTTTGGGTCATTTCAATATCATCCCTTGGGAACATTCATCCCCAATGATTAGAGAGACGTACAAGGTAAGAATAATCATAAACAAATCAGCCCCAACAAGAATGCAACATTACACTTAAAATACCATTTCCAAGTCTAAACATAAATGTAAAATCACCATAAATTTGCCAAATTAAACATGGATGCATATGAATGACATAGGGGCTGCATATAAGACATGAAAGCACATAGGGGACTTATAATTAGTAACTTAAGCTTTAGTAGAGTGGAAAAGATAAGGAACCGCCTCTGCATGTCCACTTTTCATAAGCTACCTTGCCAAACCTCTTTATCACCTCATAAGGACCAACATATCATGGAATAAACTTCCCTTTTTTTACCAAAATGAACCACACCTTTCATTGGAGAAACATTCAAATAGACCCAATCACCCACTTTGAATTCAAGGTCTCTTCTCGCACATCGGCATATGATTTTTGATGACTTTGGGCTATTTTAAACCTTTCCCTAATCATTCTAATCTTCTCAAGAGCCACCATAACTAGATCTGGCCCCAATAAATCCACCTTTCCAACCTCAAACCACCCAATCGATGATCTACAATGCCTCTTATAAAGAGCCTCAAAAGGAGCCATACCGATGCTAGAATAGTAGCTATTATTATATTCGAACTCAATTAAAGAAAGATGATTATCCCAATGACCCCTCAACTCCAATACACATGCCCTAAGCATATCCTCAAGGGTTTGAATTGTCCTTTCGGCTTGGCCATCCATTTGAGGGTGGAAGGTCATACTAAGTTTAACCTTTGTACCAAGACCCTTTTGGAATGACCTCCAAAAATGAGAAGTAAATTGAGCACCACGATCTGATATGATGGACAAAGGAACCCTATGTACCCTAATCTACTCATAGATGTACAACCTTGCATACTTTTCAGCCCCATATGTAGTCTTAACTAGTATAAAGTGAGTCGATTTTGTCATTCTATCAACCACCACCCATATGGAATCAAAATCCTTCCTAGTCTTGGGAAACCCAACCACAAATCCATACAAATCACCTCCTACTTCCAAGTAGGAATGTCTATGTCTTGGGTTAGGTCACCCAACCTTTGATGTTCGGCCTTGACTCTTTGATAACTATGGCAACCAGAAACAAATCTAACAATGTCTCTCTTCATGCCTCCCCACCAATACAAATCCCTCAAGTCCCTATACATTTTGGTGGAACAGGGTCGATAGAATAAGAAGAATTATGGGCCTCGTCAAGGATATTCTCCTTCAAACCATCAGCACAAGGCACACACATCCTACCTTGGTACCTAAGGGCACCATCTCCCCCTTGGAGAAAACCTCTACCTTGCCCTCTTTCACCAAGGCCTTCAATTCAAGCAAAGAGGAATCAAGATCTTGTTTTGCTATTACTTCATCAACCAAGGAAGATTTGGAACCATCAACAACAATAACACCATCAACCACATCTTCCAGCCTAACCCCCAATCCAACCAATCAGTGCATCTCCCTATCCATCTCTTTATCATCACTATCAACATGAGCTAGGCTACCCACAGACACCCAACTCAAAGCATCCGCCACAATATTTGCTTTACTGAGATGGTAATGCACACTCATGTCATAGTCCTTAAGAAGATCTAGCCACCTTCTTTGCCTCAAGTTGAGATATTTTTGAGTGAAGACATATTGGAGGCCCTTATGAACGGTGAACACATCAACATGCACCCAATACAAATAATAACGTCAAATCATTAGTGCAAACACCATGGTGGACAATTCAAGATCATGAGCAGGGTAGTTATTTTCATGCACTTTGAGTTGCCTAGAAGCATCGGCTATCAATTTACTATTTTGCATTAGCACACAACCTAACCCAACTCTAAAAACATCACAATATACAACAAATCCCTCAAGCCCATCTGGTAGTAACAATATAAGAGTAGACACAAACTTATCTTTCAATGTTTGGAAGCTCCTCTCACACTCATCGGTTCACTCAAACTTAACCTTCATTTGAGTCAATTTGGTCATGGGAGAAGCAATAGAGGAAAAGCCATTCACGAACCTCCGATTGTAACCTGCTAAGCCCAAGAAGCTCCTAATATCTGATAAGGTCAATGGTCTAGGCCAATTTCTAATCACATCATTCTTCTTAGGATCCACCTTAATAGCATCCCCTGACACCACATGACCCAAGCCTACAACCTCCTTCAACCAAAATTCATACTTTTCATACTTGGTATACAATTTTTCCTCCCTCGATCTTTGCAACACAACCCTCAAATGACCCATATGTTCCTTCCTACTACGTGAATAGATCAAAATATCATCAATGAAGGCCAAAATAGAGAAATCAAGGAAGGGTTTGAAGACCCTATTCATTAGGTCCATAAATATGGCCTGTGCATTGGTCAACCTAAAAGACATCACCAAAAATTCACAATGCCCATATCTAGTCTAGAAAGTCATCTTGGGAATATCACACTCCCTCACCCTCACTTGATGATACCCAGACTGAAGATCAATCTTAGAGAAAAAGCTAGCCCCTTGTAATTAGTTAAACAAATCATCAATCCTTGTAAGTGTATATCTATTCTTTATAGTGACCCTATTGAATTACTGGTAATCAATACACATCCTAAGGGATCTATCCTTCTTCTTTACAAACAACATCGGTGCACCCTAAGGTGATTAGCTAGGCCTAATAAATTCTTTCTCCAAGAAATCCTTCAATTTCTCCTTCAACTCCTTCAACTCCACCGAGGCCTTATAGTAAGGGGGAATAAAAATGGGTTAAGTATCGAGAAAGAGATCTATTCCAAAATCTATCTCCCTTTCGGAAGGGACACCGGGAAGGTTATTTGGGAAGACATCAAGAAACTCATTTACAACTGGAACTGACTCTATAGAACAAACTTTGGACTCCACATATTTAACCCTCACAAGATGATACAAACACACCTTAGAGATCAACTTACGGGTATTAATGCAAGAGATGAACCTACCTTTGACCATCACATCATGACTCTTCGACTCAAGGATGGGTTCATTTGGGAATTGGAACTTGACCCTATGGGTTCTACAATCAATAGAGGTATGGTATGCATGCAACCAATCCATTCTAAGAATGACATCAAAAAATCAACCATATCCAACTCAACAAGATCACAAGGCAATATTTTGTACAAGATGCAAACTGGACAATTTCTGTACACCTTCTTAGTAACAATAGATGCAACAATAGGAGTAGACACCTCATAAGAGTTATGCGACAACTCGGACTCAACATGAAATGTTTTAGCAATAAAAGGGGTAACAAAAGAAAAGGTAGCACCCGGATCAATCAAAGCATATACATCAAAGTCAAAGATTTTTAACATACCGGTAAAAACATCATGGACCTAACCAACCCCTTGCCTCCCATGCAATGTATAAAACTTATTGTGCCGGTGAAATTTTTAACATACCGGTAAAAACAACATGGACCTAACCAACCCCTTGCCTCCCATGTAGAGCATAAAACTGATTGTGCCTTAGGGCACCATGTTGAGGACCACCTCTCCCTAATGGAACTGCATTTGCACCTCGGCCTTTGCCACGGTTTCTTGGACAATCCCCTTTTTGTGGCTAAGCTCCAGGTGCTCTTAGCTCAACATCTAATTTTTGTTCATATTAATATTCATTTTTTTGTTAAAATATATTGTTTCATATACTTATATAGGACATATTTTATATATATCTAGAGACCAGATTAATAAGAATTATATTATCAGCAAGTATAGCGTAAAAGCATGCATTATAACCCTTCAAACATAGGCCCTTATGACAATTTCCACATCTAGGACACATATCAATGGGAGCCACACCACCAATACCTTGAGGTCTAGGGAAGTCATTGGCAAACCCCATATTAATAACATGACAAGGCCCTTTGCCTTGATAAAACCAGCCACCCCTTTGGAACTTACCCTCAAACCGGGACCTCTTGGCCTCATGACTTCTTCTCTTCCTCAACTTTTCATCCTCCATTTACTTGGTATAAGTCATCAACCAAGATAAGTCCATGTTACTAATTCGCAAGGTATACCAATATTCTTCACTCACCAAGTCGGAACCCCCATTACAAACTTATTTATCCTAGATCTAGGATCAGCCACCAAGTGAGGAGCATACTTTGAAAGTTGATTGAACTTGAGGGCATACTCCATCATCCTTATTGCACCTTGCTTCAAATTTGTAAACTATACTAACTTATCTTCCCTAAGCTCAAGAGAGAAGAACCGATTAAGGAAAACCAATTTAAACTCCTCCCAAAGCACCACATTACAATTTCCCTTTTCCCCCTTTCATTGATCATACCATATTTGGGCTACCCCTTTGAGTTGGTAGGCCTCCAACTATGCCTTTTCATTTGAACCAACACCCATGATAGATAAAATTTTGTAGACCTCATTAATGAACTCTTATGGATCTTCATCCACTAGAGGGTTCATCCTCATAAAGTTTCTTACCCTAGCTCCCGGGGTAGTACCATGAGGGGCTTGGGCCTATTGGTTGACTTGATTGGCGATAACTTGGGCAAGCATAGTGAGAGCATCCTGGAGCTCACTAATGATAGGTTGATCCTTGGGAGTTTGGGCCCTTCTTCCTCGAGTATTAGGCATGATCTAGCATAGCAAAGAACAATTGTTAGGTTTGTCACGACCCAAGCCTAGGGCCTAGACGTGACACGATGAATGGGGAACCTAAAGGAACCCCAAATAAGCCTCTTAACTTGTCATTACATATCCTTGGTTGTGAAAGCATATAAATGGAATAAAGTAGGCAAAAGGAACAAGGGGCTAAGGGATAGCTTGTCAATAGTATCCGTAGTACCAATCTTAGCCATATTTTTCCCCAAGTCCAACAAGCTTTCTTTGGGATACCTTGTGGCCATCTCCATGGTCAGTGGTGGGCCACATAGCCTGTGCCACTATATGTGCCAGCTTACTTGGTTCCAAAAATACCCATTTCCAACCACAGATGCCCTAAACAGCCCGTCAAAGGGCACACTAGCCATCAAGCTGCCCATGTGAGTTCATTACATGGAAGGGTCTTATGAAAACGGTCATAACTCCTTCATCCAAACTCAAAATAAGGTGAAACAAAGTGTGTTATGAAGCTAACTCAAAGAGCATTGATTTGACATGTGATGGGCCACCTAGTTCCAAATATGCTAAAATTTATGCTAGTTTAAAGTTGACCCTTGCATGAACCATCACCTAAAACTTAACTCTTAGGGAATTCTTGAACTCATTTTGGTACTAGAAGTCTCCCATAACCTAATACACCCCAAATCTAACCAAATAAGGCTTGAAATATGGATATATAAGAGTATAGAGATACAGGTTGTCACACTTTGGGGACCATAGTCTATGTTGCTATTATTATGTATTAAGACCTTCTTCTTTATGTTCTATTTTAACTATGAGGGTGAGCCAGTTCCTTTGTCTTAGCCCCCGCTCTTATCTATGTATTAGAGGAGTTTATTGGACATATTATGTATCTATGATATGAGTTTGACTCTTGTCTCTTGATTATGATGTTAAGTAAGCTTTTCCCTTAGCCCCTTTGCCCCTATTCTCACTTTTTCGTGTCTTTTATATGCTTTCATGACCAATGATGTGTAATAACAAGTTAAGAGGCTTATTTGGAGTTCCTTCAGGTTCCCAATTCACCGTGTCACATCTAGGCCCTATGCTTGTGTCATGAAAAACTTGGTATCAAAGCACTAGATTAATAGATCCTCGAAGTCCAACATACTACGTCGATTAGAGTCCTATTCATGGTTGTGAAGCACGCCATGACTATGAATAAGAGGCTTTGAGGCATTTTAGGAAATGTTTCCCTTCTTCATGTTCTAAGTCATGCTATAGAGTTGTAGTGAGTTTTCCCCCCTAACAATTATTCTTTGCTATGCTAGATCATGCCTAACACTCAAGGAAGAAGGGCCCAAACTCTCGAGGAGCAACCTACTAATAGTGAACTATGGGATGCTCTAACTATGCTTTCCCAAGTGGTGGCCAACCAAGTCAACCAAGGGGCCCAAGCCCCTCATGCTACTACCCCAGGAGCTAGGGTAAGGTACTTCATGAGGATGAATCCTCTGGTGGATGAAGATCCATAAGAGTTCATTGATGATGTCTATAAACTTTTATCTATCATAGGTGTTGGGTCGAATGAAAAGGCGGAGTTGGCAGCATACCAACTCAAGGGGGTAGCCTAAATATGGTATGACCAATGAAAGGGTGACAAGGGAATTGGTAATGTGGTGTTTTGGTAGGAATTCAAATCGGCTTTCCTTAATTGGTTTTTTCCTCTTGAGCTTAGGAAATCTAAGTTGGTGGAGTTAATGAACTTGATACAAGGTACTATGAGTGTGAGGGAGTATTCCCTCAAGTTTAATCAACTTTCAAAGTATGCTCCTCATTTGGTGGCCGATCCTAGATCTAGGATGAATAAGTTCCTGATGGGGGTCTCCGACTTGGTAAGTGAAGAATATCGGTCTACTATGCTAATTAGTGACATGGACTTATCTCAATTGATGATATATGTCGAGCAAATGGAGGAAGATCAGTTGAGGAAGAGAAGGGAGCGTGAGGCCAAGAGGGCCCTATTTGAGGGTAAATTCCAAAAGTGTGCTAGATTTCTTCAAGGCTAAGGGCCTACTTATGCTAATAATAGGGGGTTTGCCAATGACTTCCCTAAGCCTCAAGGTGTTAGTTGTGTGGCTCCTAATGATATATGCCCTAAATGTGGAAGGAGTCATGGAGGCCCATGTTTGAAGGGTTCTAATGCATGCTATGAATATGGGGAGCTTGGTCATAAGAAGGTGGATTGTCCAAGAAATCGTGGAAAGACATCAAGAAAACCATTTATCTTTTGAGAGGAACACTGGGCATGTCATTAGGGAAGACATCAAGAAACTCATTTACCATTAGAACAAACTCTATAGGAAGGACTTTGGACTCAACATCCCTAACCCTCATAAGATGATGGAGACACTCCTTAAAATTCAACATTTGGGCTTTAATGTAGGAGATGAACCTACCCTTGACTACCACTTCATGACTGTCCCATTTAAGGATGAGTTCATTTGGGAATTGGAATTTGACCCTACGGGTTCTACAATCAATAGAGGCATAATATACATGTATCCAATCCATCTCAAGAATGATATCAAATCCACCATATCCAACTCAACAAGATCACAAGATAATTTTTTATGCAAAATGCAAAGCAGATAATTTCTATAGACCTTTCTAGCAATAATAGATGCACCAATAGGGGTAAACACCTCATAAGACTCACACAACAATTCGGGCTCAACATGAAACCTTTTGGCAACAAAAGAGGTAACAAAAGAAAGAGTGGCACCCGGGTCTATCAATGCATACACATCAAAATCAAAGACTTTTTAACATATAGGTAATGATATCGGGCACCTTACTACCCCTTGCCTCCCTTGAATAGCATAGAACCGATTGTGCCTTGGGTTACCACCTTGTTGGCCTTCTCTCCCCAAAGGATTCGCATTAGCACCCTAGCCTTGTGGACATATATCTTATCCTTGTTTTGATTCCAAGGACAATAACATTCTTGTGACCCACTTCCCCATAACTATAGCAAGTATTAATGTCCCTCAAACATGGGCCATCATGGCCTCTACCATATCTTTGGCACATAGGTGTAGGCACCACACCACTACCTCCTTGGTGCCTTGGATAGTCATTAACAAATCTCCCACTAGGAATATGGGAAGACCCTTGGCCTTAGTGAAACCAGCCACCCTTGGGACCTTGGAACTTACCATCAAAATGGGCCCTCTTGGCCTCACTACTCCTCCCCTTCCTCAACTACTCCCCCTCTAATTGTTCGGTATAAATCATTAGGCGGGACAAGTCTATGTCATCAATTAACATAGCGGAACGACACACCTTATTTACCAAATCAGAAACACCCATCACAAACTTGTTCATTCTAGACCTTAGGTCGGCAACCAAGTGTAGAGAATATTTAGAGAGTTGCTTAAACTTGAGGGCATACACCCTCACACTCATAGATCTTTGCTTCAAATTCATGAACTCTATCATCTTAGGCTCCCTAAGTTCAAGAGGAAAGAACTGGTTGAGGAAAGCCACCTTAAACTCTAAAAAATCATATTGTTGTTCCCCTTCTCCTTCTTCAATTGAGTATACCATATTTGAGCCACCCATTGAGTTGGTAAGCCCCCAACTACACCTTCTCTTTCAATCTCACACCCATGATATTCAACACTTTGTACACCTCATCAATAAATTTTTGAGGGTCCTCATCCACTTTAGACCCATAGAACTCCGATGGAGTCATCCTCATAAAGCCCCTTACCCAAGATGCCAGAGTAGGAGCATGAGAGGCTTGGGCCCCTTGATTGAATTGATTAGCCATTGCTTGAGCTAGCAAGGTGAGAGCATCCCGGAGCTCTCCATGAGTTGATTGTTCCTCAGGTGTGCAGGCTGTTCTTCCTCTTGTTTTTGACATGATATAAAATGGCAAAAAACATTTAGTAGAGGGGAAACCTTACCAAACTTTTATAGCATGACATAGATCATAAAGAAGGGAAATATTTCCTAAAATGTCTCATAAACTCTTACTCATAGTTGTGGTGCACAACACAACCACAAATAGGACTCTAATCAATGCGGTGTGTTGGATGTCAAGGACCATTAACAATCTAGTGCTCTGATACCAAGTTCGTCATGACTTAAGCTAGGTCTTAGATGTGACATGGCAAATGGGGAACACGAAGGGACCCCAATCAAGTCTCTTAACATATCATTACACTTCCTTAGTTGCGGATGCAATTAAATAACAATAAAAGAATAGAAAATTAGAAATAAGGGCATAGGGACTAAGGGATGTCTTTCATATCATAAAACATACAAAAATCAAGAGAGTCAAGCTTATAGCATCATTACATAACTTGTCCAACAACACCTCTAAATATATAACTTAGGCGGGGACAAGACAAGCAACCAGGCTCACCCTCATACTCAAAAAACACAATAAAGGCAAGAGGATCTTTATACATAGAATAAGATCAAAGACATTGTCCCCAAAATTGAGGACTTACCAACTTGCTTTGTAGAGATAGTACTAGCCACAAGGAGGATAAGGATGATCGTGAGGAGCTCTAGTTTCTACATGATGACATATGTAGGTATAGCGTATGCATTAGCATGTTTAAATATACTAAGTATGTAGGAGGCAGTAGAAAAAGAGATAGGTAACATTATCAAAATGCATAATTAGGCAATAAATGAGCATATAGCAATATGACATGCATAAGTAATGCTTGAAATAAAACATGCTTACATAGAATATATTACATGTGTAGCAAGAGACCAACATTATGATGGATTTTCATATCCTACTATCCATGGTGACTAAGCTATCAACCCCTCAATTGGTTGATGGTGAATTGCACCCCGCCATCCATGGTGATTGAGGTATCAACCCCTAAATTGGTTGATGGTAGTCACACCCTGCCATCCAGGTGATTGAGATATCAACCCCTCAATTGGTTGATAGTGGTCACAACTTGCCATCCATGGTGATTGAGTTATCAACCCCTCAATTGGTTGATGGTTGTCACACCCTGCCATCCATGGTGATTGAGATCCAGCACCCCCTCAACTAGGTGTGATCAACTTGCAACACTATAGATAATTTTCATGAAATCAACACATATATACTTTTCTTTCATCGTCATAAAGTTATTCAAGTCATAGGTCATGGTTATGCAATGAATCATCAATAGCTCAAGAACCCTAAACTAAACATTTTATCAAATATTTGATGGGTGTGTACTGCTAGTGTAAGACCATGCAATTAAAGAGTGAAATCGTGCAAGAAATCTTGAAGTAAATAAACCCACCAACACTTGGTAATACCACCTTACAAAATACATTGAAACCCCTCATCAAAACTCATCATAGATCTTAGATTCATGACTCAAAACATGCATAAACAGTCACACTTTTACAAAATCCCAACATAGTTCATAGTAAAATTCATAATAGAATATCCATAAGTAAAATCAACTTAGAAACACGTAATTTAGGTAAAAAGGAAGTTTGGGCACCACGGGTGAAAGGATTCAATGGTTGAAACCCACATATCTCAACTTTGGAGAGTTCCTTAATAAAGATAGAGATGAGAACTTAAAGCTTGAGGGAATTCCTTAAGATCCGAAAGGAGATTTGGCACTAGAATTTTTGGTGAAATATTTTTCTATATGTTTGAGAGAGTATTGGAGAATGTCTTGTATGATATGAAGGCGAAACATGGCTAAATATAGGTATGTTTACACATGAGAAGACTTAAGCCCAAGATCCAAAAGCCTTGGACCCAGATAAAATAACTAGGCAAAAAATAACTCTGTGGCGCGCCCAAGCCGCATCGCGCTAGGGCCATGCACTACACACTGAAATTTGTATTTTGGAAAATTAAAATTGTGATTGTCAGTCTAAAATTGGGATTTGACTTATTTCCCACTCAATTTAACCCCTTAATTGCGAATATGAACTCAGATTTTTGATATCACACATGGATTTTGAGATATATGAAAAATTATAAATTCGGGCACTTTCGAGGCACATTTTCGGGCACTTTTTTGGGGTTATTTTAGTTAGATTTCATGGGGTACCTTTGTCTGTCATTTTAGATTGTGGTTTTCAATTCACTTCTCACTTTTGGAGATCCTTCCAAAGAGGTCTTGGTACCAAGGTAAAGCTTAGTATGACCTTTCACCCTCAAACGGATTGCCAAGCCGAAAGAACTATCCAAACTCTTGAGCATATGCTTAGAGCTTATGTTTTGGAGTTTAAGGATAGTTGGGATGATCACTTTCCACTCATTGAGTTTGCTTACAACAATAGCTATCATTAAAGCTTTGGTACGGTTCCTTTTGAGGCTCTATATGGTAGGCGTTATAGGTCCCCAATTGGATGGTTTAAGTTGGGAGATGAATTTGTTAGGACCGGATTTAGTTATGGAGGCCATGGAAAAGGTGAGGTTGTTATGGGAAAAATTAAAAACATCCCAAAGTAGACAAAAGTCCTATGCCGTTGTGAGAAGAAGGGATCTTTAATTTAAGGTTCGTGATTGGGTCTATTTGAAGGTTTCACCCTTAAAGGGTGTGGTTCATTTTGGTAAAAAGGGTAAGTTGAGTGAAATATTTATGGGTCCTTATAGAGTGTTGAGGAGGATTGGCAAGGTGGGCTATGAGTTGGAGTTGCCCAATGATATGAATATGGTTCATCCGGTCTTTCATGTGTCTATGTTGAGGAAGTGTGTGGGTGACCCAACTATCTCTTGAAACAAGTTTGGTGAGTACCCATTGTGCCTCTTGATGTTGTGGGTGTTGTTGAAGACAATTTGACTTATGAAGAGGTTCCTATAGAAATTTTGGATAGACAAGTGAAGAGGTTAAGGATCTAGGATGTAGCTTCTATTAAGGTCCTTAAAAGAAACCAACAAATTGAAAGTGCCACATGGGAAGCCGAAGCGGACATGCAAAACTGATATCCTTATCTCTTTCATTCCTCTCAAACCTAAGATACTAATTCAAGTGTCCTATGTGATTTCAAGCTTATGTTGCAGCCCTTACATCATTTGCATGCATTCATATTTATGTTCCCAAGTTCATGATGATTTTGACACTTATATTGAGATTGTTGAAAGTGGTGTTTAAGTGCATTGTTGCATTCTTATTTGGGTTGATTCCTTTATATTACTCTTCTTATGTATGCTTCTTTGACATTTGGGGATGAATGTTCCCAAGGGAGAGATATTGAAATGCCCCAAAAACTGCCCAAAAAATGTGCCTTGAAAATGCTCATAGTCGTAATTTCTATATATCTCAAAATCCGCATGCGATATCAAAAATCCGAAT
>DF364120.1:7671-26445 GCA_000787875.1 Solanum virginianum | reverse complement strand
CGAATTCACATTCTTGATTAGCGTGAAACATTGAGTAGGAGATGGATATAACCATAATGTTAGAGCAACCATAGTAAAATTTGATTTTTTTCCAAGTTTGCACAAATAGTAGGGGTGCGTGTTGGCTCCGCGACGCGAAGCAGTGTATTTTGCTGCTAGTTTTTCTTATATTGGCCTAAGGCTTTGGGGTCTTGGGCCTAAGCCTTCCTATATGTAGAAACACCTTTAGCTAGTCATTTTTAAACCCCATATCACTCAAGACATTCCCCAAAACCCTCTCTAACACTTAGCCAAATATTTCATCCAAATTCAAGTGTCCCAAACTCATTTCGNNCTCACTCAATTTTTTACATTGATTGCACCTCTCTAACACTTAGCCAAATATTTCATCCAAATTCAAGTGTCCCAAACTCATTTCGGATCTTAAGAAATTCAATCAAGCTTCAAGTTCTCATTCAAATCTTCATCAAGGAGATCTCCAAAGTTGAGGTATGTGGGTTTCAACTATTGGGTCCTTTTGCCTATAGTGCCCAACCTTCCTTTTTATGCAAATTACATATTTTCAAGTTGATTTATCTATGTGTTCTTCTTATTATGATCTTTAATATAAACTAAGTTGGGGTTTCATAAAATGTGGACTGTTTAAGCATGTTTTGAGCTATGAATCTATGATCTACTATGATATTTGATGAGGGGTTTCAATGTATCTTGCATGATGGTATTACCAAGTGTTGGTGGGTTAATTTACATTAAGTTTTCTCATATAATGTCACTCTTGATTGCATGATTTTGAACTAGCATTACACACATGCCAAGTGTTTGATAAAATGTCCGGTTAAAGGTCCTTGAGTTATTGAAGGTGTATAGCATGCTGATGAGTTAAGCAACTTTATGATGATCAAAGAGATATATGTATGTATTGATTTCATGAAAAGTATATATAATATTGCAAGTTGACCATATCTTATTGAGGGGGTGTTATGCCTTAATCACCTTGTCGGGGAGTTCTAGGCTCGTACTACCAATTGAGGGGTACATACCTCAATAACCTTGTCGGGGTGTCCTAGGCCCATTCTACCATGTTGAGGGGTACATACCTTGGCCACCTTATTGGGGGATGCTAGGTCTGTACTACCACGTTGAGGGGTATATACCTCAATCACCTTGTCAGGGGGTGCTAGGCCCGTACTACTAATTGAGGGGTAGATATCTCAATCACCTTCCAAGGGGGTGCTAGGCCTTGGATTGCAAGTATTATATTCTTAGTCTATGATGATGATCCCTTCTTACTTTTGTATTATGTTCTCTCTAAAAGTGTTTTACTTCAAGCATTGATCATGCATGCCATGTTGCTAATATACTATCTCTTGCCTATGTATATGCATTTTGACTATGTTGTGTATCTCTTGTTGCATTGCGTCCTACATACTTAGTACATTCAAATTTACTAATGCATACTCTATGCCTACATGATGTTACTATGTAAGAACCGGAGCTCTACTTGATCATCTTCCTCCTCCACGTGGCTAGTACTATCTCTTGAAACAAGTTTGGTGAGTACTCAACTCCGAGGATAATAGGTATTGATCTTATGTTATATGAACTCCCTTTTCCTTATTTAGATGCTTATGACTATGAGGGAGAGTCCAGAAAGTGTTGTGGCCCCCATTCAATTCCATATTTAGAGGTGTTGTTGGACAAGTGATGCAATTATGCTTTGAGATTTGACTTTTTTGATGATTTATGTTATCAAAGACTTCTCGTAGTCTCTCTTTATCCATATTTATACTGTTTTATTGTTGTTTAATTGCTTTCACAACCAAGGATATGTAAATGATATGCTAAGAGGCTTATTTCGGGTCCCATTGGGTTCCCATTCACCGTGTCATGTCTAGGCTTTAGGCTTGGGTCATGATAGAGGGTGACATACCCAATCATCTTGTTTGAGGGGATGACTTGCCTCAACCATTATGATGGGGGGTTACATGCTTATCTACCTTATTGAGGGGTATGTACCTTGACCGCTATAATGTGGGTGACATGCCCATCTACCTTGTTTAGGGGTATGCATCTTGACAACTATGATGTGAATTACATTCCCATCTACCTTTTCGAGGGGTATATACCTTGACCACTATGATGGAGGGTGGCATGCCCATCTACATTGTCAAGGGGTATGTACCTTAACCACTATAATAGGGCATGGCATGCCCATCTAGCATGTTGAAGGGTATATACCTTGACCACTATGATGGGGGTTGGCATGCCCATCTACCATGTTGAGAGGTATGTACCTCAATCAACTTCCAAAGGGGTGGCATGCCTTGGAGTTCAAGTAAAGTTGCTTGGGCTATGTGGATATGGTCTCTTCCTACACATGTAAACTATATTTGTAAGTTATATGTTTTACAAACATGTTTTACTTCAAGCATTGGTTATACATGTCATATTGAAATTATACTCATCTATTGCTTATAATTTTGCATTTTGACTATATTGGCTTATTTCTTGTTGCATTACATCCTACATACTTAGTACATTCAAACTTACTAGCACATACTCTATGCCTACATAATGTTACCATGTAGGAACTGGAGCTTCTTATGATCATCCTCCACGTGGTTAGTCTTGGCATCTTGAAGATAAGCTTTGGTGAGTCCTCAAGTTTTGGGACACTAGCTATGCCACTCCTTTTTTAATTACCTATATGTTGAACATTTGATACTATGAGGGTGAGCCTGGAAGGTGTCTTGGCCCCCGCCCAATCTATGCTAGAGGTGTTATTGGAACGATTGATGTAATTATGCTATGATCTTAACTCTTGAGTGTGTTATGATTATCCAAGACTTCCCTTAGTCCCTTTTCCCTCCTTTATGTCTCTTGTTGTTAATGTTTTGCTTTCACAATCAAAGATGTGTGATTGATATGCTAAGAGGCTTGTTTGGGGTTCCTTTGAGTTTGCCATTCGCCGTATCACGTCTAGGCCCTAGGCTTGGGTCGTGACAAACTTGGTATCAGAGCACTAGGTGGAGTTCTCAGAATCCAACACACCACATAGATTAGAGTCTTATTCATGGTTGTGAAGTACACCACAACTATGAGTAAGAGGCTATCAGGTGTTTTAGGAAATATTTCACTTCTTCATGATTTATATTGTGAGATATAAGTTAAGTCTACTAAGGCTTATTTCTCATTCTTAATCATTATGTTTTAGAACATGTCTTAAGCTATTTAGGGTGGTGAATAAGGTGGCGACCATCCCTCACTTGAGGGTCAACTTTCCAACGGTAACATGTCAAATATGGAGGTTCGAAATGCTCTATGGCTATTGCCCAAAGTGGTGAAAATTCAACTCAATCAACAAATAGATGTTCCTGTGACTTCAAGGGATAAGAGGAGGGGGAATGAGGCTAAGAGGGCCCGAGTTAGTGGTGTCCCATCTTCTACTAGTCTACCATTTCCCAAGTACTACAAGGAAAGTATCCATTTTGTCAATTGTCAAGAGTGTGGAAAGAAGTATCAACGGGAGTGTTTGGCAAGAATTGTAGGTTGTTTCAAGTATCGCAGAGTTAGGCATAAGATGAGGGATTTCCCCGTGGCCTCCAAGGAAGGGAGAAGGATGGCTCTACTTGAAGGTAAGCTTCCATATGCTAAGCCTAGTAGCAATGGTGGGAGGACTCACCCTAGGTGCCTAAAATATGGGAGAGCCCATAGTAGCACATGTAGGAGAAAAATGGGTGCATGCTTTGGGTGTGGAAAGATGGGCCATAACATTCCTAACTATCCATTTGTTCAAGGGAAAGGCAAGGATGTTGGTGTTCAAGTTTCCCCAACATGTCACAAGTATGGAAAGTACCATCTAGGAGATTATTTGGCTGGTTCAAGTGCATGTTTCAAGTGTGGTGCAAAGTATCATAAGTCGAGACATTGCCCATGGTCTAAGAATTATGAGGTTGATCATCGACGTTCTTAACCATACCCCTCTAGGGGTCACTAGACTTGGCATGATACTTTATAGCTATGTTAAAGGATTTTGATTTTGATGTGTATGAATTGATAGACCTGGGTGCCACTCTTTCTTTTATTACTCCTTTTGTTGCCAAAAAGCTTCATGTTAGCCTCAAATTATTATGTAAACCATATGAAGTGTCTGCCCCCATTAGTAAGTCTATTGTTGCTAAAATGGTCTATAAAAATTGTCCCGTATTCATATTGCATAAAATATTTCCTTGTGATTTTATTGAGTTAGAAATGGTGAATTTTGATGTCATTCTTGGGATGGATTAGTTGTATGCATATTGTGCTTCTATTGATTGTACAACCCATAGTGTCAAATTTGAATTCCCTAATGAGCCCATCCTTGAGTGGAAAGGTTGTGATGTGGTGGTTAAGGGTAGATTCATTTCTTGTCTTAAAGCCCAAAAGTTAATTTCTAAGGGTTTTCCCTATCATCTTATGAGAGTTAGGATTGTTAAGTCCAAGTTCCTTGCCATAGAGTCGGTTTTGGTGGTTAATGATTTCCTTGATGTGTTTCCCAATGAGCTTCCAGGCGTTCCTCCCGAAAGGAAAATAGACTTTGGTATAGAGATCCTTTCCAATACTATTCCCCCTTACCTATGGCCCTGACGGAGTTGAAAGAGTTGAAGGAGCAATTGAGGGATTTCTTGGAGAAGGCTTTTATAAGGCCTAGTAAGACCCTTTGGGGTGTACCAGTGTTATTTGTGAAGAAGAAAGATGGCTCTCTTAGAATGTGCATTGATTACTAGCAATTTAATTGAGTCAATATCAAGAATAAGTATCCTCTACCAAAGATTGATGATTTGTTTGACCAACTTCAAGGGGCTAATCACTTCTCTAAGATTGATTGAGTCACCATCAAGAATAAGTACCCTCTACCAAGGATTGATGACCTTTTTGATCAACTTCAAGGGGCTAGTCACTTCTCTAAGATTAATCTTTAGTCCTGGTATCACCAAGTGAAAGTGAGGGAGTATGACATTCCCAAGACGACTTTACGGACTAGGTATGAGCACTTTGAGTTTGTGTTTATATCCTTTGGGTTGACTAATACACCGGCTATATTTATGGATCTTGTGAATAGGTCTTTAANTAAGACTTCCTTTAGTCCCATTCCCCTCCTTTATGTCTCTTGTTATTGATGGTCTTTAAACCTTACCTTGACTTGCTTATGGTGGTTATTATCGATGATATCTTGATTTATTCCCATAGTAAGGAGGAGCACGTGGATCACTTTAGGGTGGTGTTGCAAATCTTGAGGGAGGAGAGGTTGTATGCTAAATATGAAAAAAATATGAGTTTTGGTTGAAAGAGGTAGCTTTTCTAGGGCATGTGGTATTGGGCGATGGCATTAAGGTGGATCCTGAGAAGACAGAGGTGATTAGAAATTGGCCTAGACCTTTGATTCCATCGAATGTTAGAAATTTCTTGGGTTTGGCAGGTTATTACCAGAGGCTTGTAAATGACTTCTCTTATATTGCTTCTTCTTTGACTAAAATTGACACAAAAAAAGGTGAAATTTATGGGTGACACAAGTGCTATTATACCTTTGGAAGTTGTGGGTGTGGTAGAAGATAATTTGACTTATGAAGAGGTTCTGATAGATATCTTGGATAAACAAGTGAAGAAGTTGAGAAATAAGGATGTAGCTTCCGTCAAGGTTCTTTGGAAAAATCAACAAGTTAAAAGTGCCACATGGGAAGGCAAGGCAGACATGAGAAAGCGATATCCATATCACTTCAACTCTACTCAAGCCTAAGGTACTAATTTTAGTTCCCTTATATGATTTCAAGTCTTAAGTTTCAGCCCTTATGTCATTTGCATGCATTCATGTTTATGTTGACAAGTTTATGATGATTTTTCACATTCATGTTAAGATTTTCGAAAATGATGTCTAAGTGCATTTGGTGCACTCATGTCGGGCTGAAATCTCCTTGGTTACTTCTCTTATGTACGTTTCTTTGACATTCAGGGACGAATATTCCCAAGGGGGAGATATTGAAACACCCCGGAAAGGTGTCCTAGAAATGCCCATAATTGTAATTTCCATATATCTCAAAATTTGTTCTTGATATCAAAAATCTGACTTCATATTCTTGATCAAGGGGCAAAACTGAGTGGGAAATGGGTATAAGCCAAATTTTAGAAGATTCGTAGCGAAAAATAATTTTCGCTAAAATTTTAATTTCCAGAGGGCATCTGCGATGCAGACCTATCGCGGAGGTGTCTTTGCACTTCCTTAATTTTTTATTTCGGCCCTAAGGCATTGGGGACTTGGCCCCATACCCTTTTATGCATAAAAATACCTATACTTAGCCATTTTTCAACTCTATATCACTCAAGACACTCTCAAAACCCTCTCTAACACTTTACCAAATATTTCCCCAAAATTCTAGTGTCTCAAGCTTAATTTCGAATCTCAAGAACTTTATTCAAGCTTCAAGTGCTCTTCAAATCTACATCAAGGAAATCCCCAAATTTGAGGTATGTGGGTTTCAACCATTGGGTCTTTTCACCCATGGTGCCCAACCTTTCTCTTTTTGAAATTGCATGTTTCCAAGTTTTATTACTTATGGGTATTACTTATTATGAACTATAATGACCAATTTGTGTTGGGGTTTTATGAAATGTTGATTGGAAACACATATCTGCTTATTTCAAGCTTATACCATGAGATGGTTTGTCTATTGTGACTATGCATATTTTGAGCTATGAAACTATAATTTATTATGAGGTTTGATGAGGGATTTCAAGCTATCTTGCATGAGGGTTTAACTATGTGTTAGTGGGTTGATTTACATTGAGTTTTCTCACATGATTTCACTCTTGAATTGCATGATTTTGAACTAGCATTACGCACCCACCAAGTGTTTGATAGAATATCCGATTAGAAATTCTTGAGTTATTGATGATCTATTGTATGGCTTACGAGTCAAGTGACTTTATGATGATTGTGTTGACATGAATTCTTGAGTTATTGCTGATCAATTATATGGTTGCAAGCCAAGTGACTCTATGATGATTAAGGGAATGTATATATGTGTTTAGTTCATGAAAAGTATCTATAGCGTTGCAAGTTGACCACACCTTATTGGGTGGTGACATGCCCAATCACCTTGTTGAGGGGGTGACATGCCTCAACCACTATGATAGGGGTGACATGCCCATCTAACTTGTCAAGGGGTATGTACCTTGACCACTATGATGGGGGGCGACTCATGAATGTTTTATTATTATCTAAGACTTCCTTTAGTCCCATTCCCCTCCTTTATGTCTCTTGTTATTGATGTTTTGCTTTCGCGACCAAGGATGTGTGATTGATATGCTAAGAGGCTTGTTAGGGTTCTTTCAGGTTTTTCATTCACCGTGTCATGTCTAGGCCTTAGGCTTGGGTTGTGACATATCGCCATGCTCACCCAGTTAGTAGTTACCCAAAGCAGGAACCAAGGCGCACAGACTCCTAGTTCTAGCTCTCATGAGCCAACAACTGCTTCCAGACTAAGGGACTTTCTTAGAATGAACCCACTAGTCTTCATGGAGTCAAAGGTTGAGGAGAACCCTCAGAACTTCATTAATGAGATGTGGAAGGTGTTGAAGACTATGCATGAAACTGAGACTAAAGGACTTGAGCTTGCTACCTATAAGCTCAAAGATGTGCCAAATATTTAGTACAATTAGTGGGAATAGAGTCGAGGTGAGGATGCTGAGTCTGCTACATAGGATGAGTTCAAGAGTGCCTTTCTCGATCACTTCTTCCCTAGGTAGTTCAAATAGGCAAAGGTTGAGAAAATTGTGAACCCTAAACAAGAGGGGACGATTGTCAAAGTGTATAGCTTGAAATTCATCCACTTATCCAAGTATGCCCTAGAGATGGTCCAGGATATGAGAGCGAGGATGAGGAAATTCGTGTCTGGTTTGGGTAAGAAGGTGAAAAGAGAGTGCAAGGAGGCATTGTTGACTCCAGGCATGGATATCTCCAAAATGATAGTCTGTGCACAGCAAACTGAGGAAGATAAGAAAAAGGACAGAGATGAGCACCTGAGTAAGAAGGCCAGATCAGCTGGGCCTGAGCCTACCCAAACTAAGAAGGGTAATAGAGACAAGTCTTATTTCCAAAAGAGGTCTTCTAGCTATGCACCATCTTCAACTAGTGCATGAAACCTGAGCCAGAGATATGGTCAGAGGTCCCAAGGTTAGTCGAACTTTAGGGCACTGGGTGCATAGTCACAGGCTAGTGCGACTCTTGGCTATAAAGGGAAGCCAACTTATGGGAAATGAGGCAGGATGCATTTGGGATAGTGTAGAGATGGAGAGAATAATTGCTACAAGTGTGGCTAACTAGGCCATTTTCAGAGGAAGTGTCTGATGTGGGGTAATAAGGTGCAGTCCTCTACCACAACACCACTAGCAAGGCTTAACTAGAGAGGTATACACCAGGGGTAGGCGGTGGGACAAACCATATGTATGCAATGGGAAACTGACAGGATCATGAGGTTGCACCAGATGTTGTGATGGGTATGCTTTAAGTCTTTACCTTTCTTTGCTATGCTTTACTTGATCCTGGCGTGACTTGTTCTTTTGTGACGCCATATGCACCGAGTAAATTTGAGATTCTTCCTGAGTACTTGCTTGAGCCATTTTCTAATTCTACTCCTATTGGTGAGTTCATTTGAGCTGAGAGAATCTATAGAGATTGTGTGGTGTCCACCTATCATAGGGATCTCTTGTTGACTTGATTGAGTTGGAGATGGTTGATTTTGACGTGATCCTTGGTATGAACTGGCTTCACGTCTGTTATGCCTTTATTGATTGCCAAACTCGGACTATCAAATTTTAGTTTGCAAATGAGCCTGTTATTAAGTGGAAAGAAGATTCTGTTGTGTCGAAGGGTATGTTTATTTCATACCTTAAGGCTCGATGACTGATTTCTAAAGGATGTATCTATTATCTCATGCGAGTCAAGTCTGATAATGTTGAGTCCCCTACTCTTGAGTTTGTTCCAATTATGAGTGAGTTTCCAAATGCGTTTCCTAAGGATCTACCTAAAGTCCTTCCTTATAGGGAGATCCACTTCAGAATTGATGTTTTTATTGACACCCAACCTATTTATATTCCACCATGTAGAATGACTCCTGCGGAGTTGAAAGAGTTGAAGGAGCAGTTGAGTGGTTTGTTAGAGAAAAGATTTATAAGGCTGAGTGTCTCTCCATAGGGTGCTCTAATCTAGTTTGTGTGAAAGAAGGATGGTTATCTGAGGATGTGTTTGACTATCGTTAGTTGAATAAGGTGACAACCAAGAATAAATAGCCCCTTCCGAGGATTGATGATTTGATTGACCAACTTCAAGATGCCACTATTTTCTCTAAGATAGAACTCAAATCAGGCTGTGATCTATTAAAAGTGAGAAAATGTGACATCTGAAAGATGGCTTTTCAAACTCGATATGGTAACTTCAAGTTCTTGGTGATGTCGTTTCGATTAAGAAATGCACTTGCAACCTTTATAAACTTGATGAATAGAATGTTCAGACAGTATGTTGACATGTTCGTGATTGTATTTATTAATGATACTTTGGTATATTCTAGAGATAAAGAGGAGAATGCCAATCATCTTAGAATCGCTTTGCAGACACTCTAAGACAATGAGTTATATGCAAGGTTTTCTAAGTGCGAATTTTGGCTCAAATCTGTGGCTTTCTTAGGTCATATGATTTCTGGAGATGGAATTTGAGTAGACACTTAAAAGATTGAGGTGGTTAAGAATTGGCCTAGACCAACCTCACCGACTGATATAAGAAGCTTTCTGGGATTGGCTGGCTATTATCAGATGTTTGTTGAGGGGGTTTCTTCCATATTTGCATGGTTAAGCAAATTGATTTAGAAGAAGGTCAAGTTTCAATGTCTAATGAGTGCCAGAGGAGTTTCCAAGAGTTGAAGATAAGGTTAACCACTGCACTTGTGTTATCCTTACCTGACGGAACTGATGGATTTGTTATCTATTGTGATGCTTTGAGAGTACAATTAGGATGTGTGTTGATGTAGAAGGGAAATGTTGTTGCCAATGCTTCTAGAAAGCTTAAGGTGCATTAGAAAAATTATCCCACTCAGGAATTGGAGTTGGCAGTAGTGGTGTTTGCTCTCAAAACATGGCGCTACTACATATGTGGAGCACCTATTGATGTATTCACAGACCACAAAAGCCTACAATGTGTCTTCACCCAGAAAGAGCTTAACATAAGATAGAGGAGATGACTTGAATTACTTAAGGACTATGACATAAGCATCATCTACCACCCAGGTAAAGCTAATATGGTTGTTAATGCTCTTAACAGGTTGTCCATAGGAAGCACTACCTATGTGGAATAAGAGAAGAGATAGTTAGTCAAAGAGGTTCATAGACAGGCATGATTAGGAGTTTTATTAGAAGAATCAGGCGAAGAAGGAGTTCTTATGCAAAATAGGTCGACATCATCTCTAGTAGTAGAGGTCAAGGAGAATTAAGATCAAGAACCTATTTTATTGAAGTTGAAGGAGGATGTGCATAAGCAGAAGTTGATGGTTTTGCCAAAGGGGTAGATGGAGCATTGAGGTATCAAGGCAGATTATATGTTCTCGATATTGATGGTGGTAGAAAGAGGATCATGGCAGAGGCACACAATTCCAGATATTCCATCCATCAAGGGTCGACTAAGATGTACCATGACTTTAGGGAAGTCTACTGGTGGAGAGAAATGAAGAGAGATATTGCTGATTTCATTTCCCAGTGCCTGAATTGCCAACAAGTCAAGGCTGAGCACCAAAGGCCATGTGGAGTGGCTTAGAACTTTAAGATTCCAGAATGGAAGTAGGAGATGATTAACATGGACTTTGTCACTAGTTTACTAAGGTGACATAGATAATATGATTCAATTTGGGTGATATTTGATCAGATGACTAAGTCTGCACACTTATTAGCAGTCAAGATGACTAACACCACAAAGGATTATGCCCGACTCTATATAAGGGAGATTGTTAGATTGGATGGGGTCCCTTTGTCCATCATCTCGGATAGAGGAGCCCAATTCACACCCAGTTTAGGAGATCTTTTCAGAATGGTTTGGGTACAAAGGTACACCTTAGCACTGCTTTTCACCCATAGACCAATGGTCAGGTAGAGCGCACAATTCAAACCTAGGAGGATATGTTGAGAGCCTATACCATTGAGTTTAAGGGTAATTGGGATGACCAATTTTCTTTGACAAAGTTTGGTTACAATAATAGTTTTCATTCGAGCATTCAGATGGCCCCATATGAAGCCCTATACAGGAGGAGGTGTAGGTCACCAATTTGCATGGTTTGAGGTAGGTAAAGCAGAGTTGATTAGACCAGACTTGGTTCATCAAGCCTGGAAAAGATGAAGATCATTCAAGAAAGGTTGAGGACTAAACAAAGTCGACAAATATCCTACACAGATGTTAGAAGAGGAGACTTAGAGTTTAAGGTCAAAAATTGGGTGTATTTGAAAGTGTCACCCAAGAAGGGTGTGATGCGATTTGGAAAGAAAGGAAAGTTAAGTCTGAGGTACATTGGCCTGTATTAGATCATAAAGAGAGTGCACAATGTGGCGTATAAATTGAAGTTACCATCAGAGTTAGAGGCTATCCATGCAGTCTTCCTTATTTTAATGCATAAGAAGTGTCTGGGAGATCCACAATTGGTTGTGCCTGCTGAGGGTATTAGAGTGAAAGACAGTCTGAGTTATAAGGAGATTCCTATCCAAATCCTTGATTTTCAAGTTTGAAAGTTGAGGACTAAAAAGGTTACATCTGTCAAAATGCTGTGAAGGAACCAATTCATAGAGAAAGCTACTCGGAGGCTGAGGAGGATATAAAGACCAAATATCCTCATTTATTCCTACCTGCTGATGATGAGAGAGTTGATGGTTATGAATTTCCCCCAAATTCTTAAATTTCTATTCCTTGAGTTCTACTCTTATTCTTAATATGATAGATGATAGAGTTCTAGAGTACGAGTGAGGATTGATGTGATTTGTTGACTGTTTGATTATTTTACTTGCTAAGTTTCTTGATAAATTGATTGTATGAGTGAGTTGAGAGCTGGTTGATTGTTAGAGTCCATAGGGAGATTCATGCCTTGACCTAAACCCCTAGATTTCTCTTCATTCAAGGATGAATGATCTCAAGGGGGAGATAATGTAACACCCCCTAATTCTTTCCTACCTGATATGGATGTAGATGTTCAGGAGATGCTGAGAAAAAGCTACAGAAGTGGGTTTATAAGAGTCATTACTACTCGTAGAGAGGTTTACAAGTCGTAAAAAGAGGTCTCGTAGTGAATTACAGTAACTTAGAGTTTCAAGACCCCTCCGTTTACGAGAGGTGTTTATGCTTTGTAGAACCCTTTACGACTTGTAGAGGATGTTTTGTAGCAAAATCCAGTGACTTGGATTGCAGGTTCTTCTTCCTTACGAAAAGGAGTTTACGACTCGTAAAACATATTACGATCCATAAGATGAGGTTTTGTAGTAATTACACAAGAGTCCAACTTTCCAATCCTTAGTTTACGAGGGGCCTTCTACAACTCGTAGATAGGGTCTCATAGACCCCATCATCAGTTTTAATGAGGGGTATTTTTTGTCCATTCCATTTCCTACTTAAATAAATCCCTAACCATTTTAGGCATGAATGATAATTTAAAATAAACCCTAAGTGCATTATTTCCCATTCTTCACACTTGGTTTTTCTTGAGAGCAAGAGGAGAGGAGAAAGAGCTAGGGTCTTTAATTCAAGATAAGGTTTGATTGAGGTTTGATTGTTTCTTCAATTTCCAAGTATGTAAGGCTTACCAAAATGTGAAATTCCTTTTTTCACATGCCCTTTCAATATCTTGAGTCAAGATTTGGAAAAGAGTTAAGATTTGAGAAATTCTACTGCCCTAACTTTGAATCTTCATTTTCATCATGAGGTCATATTATACTACATAAGATAATTACTATATTGCATAAGTATTGATATGAGATTTACACATGTATTTCATACTTGATAGCATGAACCCTAAATCACATAATTTTATGAAATTCTATTCATATCATTGAATATTTGAGTTGATGTAAATTGAGAATTTAGAGTTGAGTAATTTGAGTATGATTGAGTACGAGGACCATATTGCATTGAGTCACCTATATTACTACATATGAGTATTTTGCTTGCACTACCTAAGGATTTATCTTGAGTAAGTCTAAATGACTGTTTGAGTCTGAGTTGAATTTGATGACCTGCATTGATTGAATGAGTTGATGAATGATTGAGATAAATTAAGATGAGATACCCGAAATGGGTTGAGTTTTGAGTTGATTGATCAGTCGAACATATATTAGTCTTGGGAGGAGTATTGAGCACCAAGCGGGGAGCAAGTATACATCTACTTTAACCCATAAAGCTATGTTGCTAGCGCAGGATAGTCATTACAGCTCGTTCTAGTGACTGTAGTCTCCCAAGTGGACATTTCTTATAGATCCATGAGAGAGTTCATTGCCCTTTTCCATGGAAAGTTAAGTGTGGGTATGGAAACAAAGTCGAATTCGTTGTGCATCACTAAATTATAGGTGGTAAAATGAGGATGTTAGTTAAGAGAAACTCCCAAGCAATAGTGATTGAGCATGACATATTTTAAATTGAGTCTATTTTACTGTGTACACTTCAAAAAGATGGGTGAGTTGAGCTTTACTTTTCTTGAGCTATTTTACATACCAGTATATTCCATGTACGGACGTCCATTTGGGCCTTCATCTTTTCATGATGCAAATATACGTGATAGAGGAATTTAGCCCGCGCATTGTTGAGGTCCACAGGTCAGTGCATTTCCAAAGTTCGTGAGCCCTCTTTGCTTTCCAGAGGAGCTCCTTTATCTTATGAGTTGACTTAATATATCTTTTTCTTTCTTTCTTTTATTAGGGGTGTTCATCACATGTCATGACACTATCTAAACTTGTTGAGTGGAGGCTTCATAGACACTGAGTAGAGATTGTGGAGTATTTTGTATTCTAAACTTATTTATTGAATACTATGAGTAGTTGAGTTGCATTTTGTTTCATATAATATCTTCTTATTTGAGTTATTCTTCTACTATCGAGTTGATGTGATGATGAGGCCAAGTTGTTCTCTTGGGAAATCAACTATGGTTCTTCAAGTGCCAACCATGCCAAGGGTACCCTCCCGGGGCATGATACATGTATTGCTAATAAAAATTTTTTAATTTGTCAAATAGTAAGTAATTGTTTATCGTATCAATCTATTAAAAATGGATTTGTTTAATTAATCTCATAAACTGAAAACTAAATCGAAATAAAGCGAACCAAAATTGCAAAAATTGATCTCAATCAAATTTATTTTAGTTTGGTTTGGATTGACATTTTCACTAAATCAAAAGTCAAAAAACTGAACCGAATTTTGTAAACCGAACCGAACCGAACAGACCAAATGCCCCTAAAGAGGATCTCTATTATGCAATGTAGACCACTACTTGAGAAGATATTAGATAGGATAACCAATTGGACTATAAAGTTGTTGTCTTATGCTGGTAGAGTTCAGATAATCAAAATAGTTCTATTCTCTATCCAAGTGTTCTGGTAACAAGTATTTGTGTTATCTAAGAAGAAAGTGAAATTGATTGAAGCTACTTGTAGAACTTTCCTATGGACAGGTGGTGTTGAGCTGAGTGAGAAAACTTTAATAGCCTGGGAAAAATTATGCTATTCAAAGTTGGGTGGCAGTCTAAATATTCTGGATGTGGTGGCGTGGAATCATGTAGCCATCATCAAACTATTTTGGAATATTTGCTCTAAGAAGGATAGTTTATGGGTGCACATTTACTATGTGAAGGGATGAAATGTATGGGACGTATAGCCAAGGTAGGCTTCATGGTTGGTGCAGAAGATCTTCAAAATGCATAAATATGTAGAGTAGGTGGGTATACGAGAAGATGAACTCTAACAAATACACCATAACTTTATCAAACACATATACCAAACCATGGAGGTGAATTCCCTAGAGTGCAATACAGAAACCTTGTCATGATTTGAGCCTAGGGCCTAGGAGTAACATGACGAATGAGAACGTGAGAGTCCCCAAATAAACCTCATAGCAACTATATATAGTCATCAGTTCAAAAGCTCATACTTAAACAATAAGCATATAGTTCTAAGGGGAGGATAAGTATGACTCATGCTATGGGACGTCATAGGGATAGGCATTCGAATGGATTCACATAGCACATAGCACATAGCACATAAGAGCTAAGGGGTGGGTAAGTATGAGTCACACTATAGGGATATAAGGGTGTGACACTTAATAACTCTATTTTCATACATACCTATGTTTCAAGCCTCATTCATAGATGGAGGAAGTACATTAGGGCCATAAGAGACCACTAGTACTTACTCGAGTTCAAAACTTTTCTATAAATTGAGTTTCTAGTGTTGGATTGTGCAAGGGTCAACTTTAAATGCTCATAACTCTTAGCACACAAAGAATTAGGTGTCTCATGACCTACCAAATGAACGCCCTCTATATTAGCTTTCCAATGCAACTGGTTATTTGTAATTTAAAGTCAAAGATTATCGTCGTTTTAGTGAAGACTGCCAGAGTAGAGTGATATTATAAAACCCCTTTATGGGCCGTAAATTGAAGTACGGCCCGTCTGCAAATTCCTAGAAAAAATCTTGAAACTTTAGTTTTTGTCCTGGACTTTACGAACCCATCTACAGGTTATAGAACCTTCTGCGGTCCATAAAATGGGCTCATAAGGGTAAACCAGAACTCCAAAATTAGGCCAAAACATCACGAAAGGGTCCCAACAGGCCATGGAACATTCTACGGGCCATAAATGAGCCTATAGACAACTTTTGATAGTTTCTTAAGAAAGGTCATTTTGGTCTTTTCCCACCCTTTCTAAGCCTAGGATTGACCTTTTTACATCTAGATAAAGCCCTAAACATGTCAATTTATCACTTTTACACTAAATCACTCCCTCAAAACATAGAAGCAAGGTTTCAAGAGTGAAAAGGGCTAGGGTTTAAAGGAAAACTTGAGAATTCTTCCAATCTCTTTCGAGATTCAATACTTCCAGGTATGGAAGGCTACCCAAAATATGGATTTTCTTCTTCCATGTGCCCTATAACCCAAATTGATGGTGATGTGTTGAGTCTCCTATGGATGTTTCTTGAACTTTGTTCCAAAAATCTAATGTATTTCAATATAATCTTGCATGAATTACTATTTGTGATTTAGTTACTTGAATTACATTATTTTAACTTAATACATGAACCTTAGTAAGATTACTCATTATTTACTCATTATTTTCACATATTTTACATACATGAGCATGTATGAGCATAGTTTGAGCCTAAAGAGCCTATGGAATCCTTAAATGTTTTAATCCTACATTTGTTCTCCTAAATATTATGAGTTAGAACGATGCACAGTTGAGTCCTTTTGACTGAAGAACTGGACCTCAAAATAGCGTAATCAAAGGGTTGATAGTTAATGTGATGAGTTGAGTTGATGAATGTCCAATGAGACTAGATGACTGAGTTAACCATAAGGTTGATGTTGTATGAGCATATTGAGTATTTGGAGGAGTATTGAGCACTGAATTGAGTAAGAGTAACTCCAACTTGAACTCAATAACTACGTAGCCAGCATAGGAGAGGATTGAACCATAAAACTGAATGTTTCCTATTGTCCCAAAATGGGGACTTAATGTTACTAATTTTTGATCTATTGATGGGATGTTCTATACCCCCGACAGGGTATTGGATGGATATGGCAACAACATTACTTTGTTGTGTCATCACCAGCTCATAGGTGATGGTTTTCGATTAGAGAAACTCCCAAATAGGTCTTGATATTACTCTGAGTGGATGAGATGAAGATGATAGATGAGTAGTCATTGTTTAAATTCTATTCTTACGTTAGACTCTTGACATGATGATTCAGTTTTCTATTTCTTGAGTTGAGTTATTATGGGATGATGCTATTCTTCCTTTACATATTTCTTTTTTGCCATTTTACAAGCTTGTACATTCCATGTACTGACATCTATTTGGGTCTTTATCTTTTCATGATGCAAAGATAGGTATTAGCGGTCATCAACAGGTGCCCTGTTGAGGACCTATTTGCTTTCACCTAATTGGTGAGCCCTCCCCTACTTTTGGAGAATATCATATTTCTGTTCTAGTTTTGAGTTAGACTTATCTTATTCTATTTAGAGGTAGCCATGGGTCTGTCATTGGCACTATTATTCAGATGTTTTTGAGGCTTCATAGACTAGACTGTTGATGTTATTGGATGTTATTACTGACTAGTTTTTTCACACTAGTCTTACTTAGTTGATGGATGATTGTTTGGCCTTTGGCCTTTATTTATCATTGTCTGTTCTTTTCTTTAAATATTCTTATTCATGGATGTCTTTCGCTACTAGAATGTGATTGAACGAATGTGATGAGGCCGAGTAGTTTGCTTGGGGACTAGCAATAGTCTTTGAGTTCCAGTCACGCCAAGGGTACCCTCCTGGGATGTGACCAACTTTGTATCAGAGCACAAGGTACCCTTGTGGGTCTATTTTGCACCACATTTCATATGCAGGAGGCTATAGGACATTAGGAATTATTTCACTTTCTTGTATTCTAAGTTCGTGCGATAGAGTTAAAAATCTACATAGCTCTTTTCTAACTTATGCGTTATGCGCTTGTAGATTATGCCTCCAAAATGAACCATGAGCTAGAGGGATACTTCAGCCAGCAATGTTTGGAATCCCACTTCAGAGGTGCCTACTCAGTTGGAAATGAGGGGTCGAGGTAGACCAGCCAAAGCCACAGATATTCCACAGACACCTACTGCTCTACTTGCTCTTATTACAGAGGCTGACTTTAGAGGAGCTATCACTATGCTCACTCAACTAGTAGCTGCTTAGAGTAGGTACCTGAGTTCACAAATTCTCAGCTCTAACTCACAAGAGCCAACAACTGCCACCAGAATAAGAGATTTCCTGAGGATGAACACACCAGCTTTTACTGGATCAAAGGTCTAGGAAGACTCACAAAACTTTATTAATGAGATATGGAAGGTGTTGAAAGCCTTGCATGTGATTGCAACAGGGGGAGTTGAACTTACTTCTTCTCAACTCAAGGATGTGGCAAATTTTTGGTACAATCAATGGGAAAAAAACTGAAGTGAAGATGCTGAACCTACCATTTGGGATGACTTTGTGGGTGCCTTTTTTGATCACTTCTTTCCACAAGAATTGAGGAAAGTAAAGGTGGAGGGGTTTGTTAACTTGAAGCAGGAAAGGATGATTATCAAAGAATATAGCCTCAAATTCATATAGCTATCTAGGTATGCTCCAAAGATGGTCCTTGATATGAGGTCTAAGATGAGAAAGTTCATATTTGGCTTGGGTAAGCACGTGAAAAAGGAGTGCAAAGCAACATTGCTGATTTCGAACATGGATATCTCTAGGCTTATGTTCTATGCACAATAACTAGAAGAGAACAAGAAATGAAATAAGGAGGAGCACTTGAACAAAAAGGCTAAGTCAGCCGGGCATAAACCTAGTCAGCACGGCATGAACCTAATCAGCATAAGCAAGGTAAGGGTCTTCGAACTGTGCACCATCTTCAGCAAGTACACCAGCTCTAAGTAACAGACAGAAGTCTCAGGGCTACCAGAATTTCAGAGCTCGGGCTTCTCAATCCCTAGCT